>CABFOQ010009245.1:2148-18462 GCA_900660455.1 Gephyroberyx darwinii
TATATATATATATTTTATGTGTGTGTGTGTGTGTGGTGGAGTGTTTGTGTGTGTGTGTGTGTGTGTGTGTGTGTGTGTGTGTGTGTGTGTGTGTGGTCAGGAACCCATTTTTACATGACTGCTTTGGAGGCTGGAAAGAGTAAGTGAGAGAACATTGCTCTGTCAAATCTCTGAAATAAAATGGCACTCCAACGGTGTGTGTATGTGTGTCTGTGTCTGGTGTGTTCAACAGCTGTGTAATTGTGTTTGTTTGTCTGTGTTTGTGTGTGAGTGAATGTGAGTGGGTAAGAGAAAGAGACAATGAGTTGCAATCGCTGACCATAAAATGGAACAAAATATGGCTCCTAAAGTGTGTGTGTGTGTGTGTGTGTGTGGTTTTTCAAACAGCTGTAAAATATAACTCTTCCAATCTCATTGTGTGTGTACATGTGTGTGATTTTTATCAGACAGCTGTCGAAACTCCAGACAAGTAGCTCTTCCTATCCGGTACTATCACACACACACACACACACATTTAAACAAAGACGCACATATCTTTGCCCATGGGCAAGCACAATCACGCAAGCATGGATGCACAAATGCACTCGCATACACTGGCATGCATTCCCACACACACACACACACACACACACACACACACACACACACACACACACACACACACACACACACACACACACACGTATAAACCTCACACAGTAAGGGCAAACCATGTTGGGGAATACAAAATGCTCCTCTCTGTTCTCCAAAGCCATAGGATCGTGACTTTGGCGATAAACAATTAAAGTTTGATCACACTAGCGCAAAGCTTGGCTGTACATCGCGGTCTAGAGAGAGATGGCGAGAAAGAGAGAGCGAGACGCAGTCGCAATACTCGGGTTGCACATCACAGCCGACACACGCACACAGGCTCACAGATTGGACACCCGAGCCTAGTAGGGCTTGCGAGAGCCTGATTTCTTATTTAGTGCTACAGCGAGCGATGGATCTTCACCTCGGTATCTTTTTCTCCTTCATCCACCAAGCAACCCACACACACACTCACACAGGCACACACGCATGTAGACGTCCTTTCTCTAAAACACACAGTCACACAGTCTATTAAGTGTTTTGCCTTGATGTATTGATACCATAATGAATTACAGGACAGGCACATGACGTATAAAGTATTGCTCAAAGGAATATTGTGATTTTGAAGACGTCCTCATACAATTCACTCTATAATCAGGTACAGCTCCTCCAGGAGATTGAAATAGTTAGCTGGATGCATTAACAGCAGTTCACACTGTTAAAATGAAGAGCAGGGATTAGCTAATATTATCCCTGTTAGAAATTAAGTTAGACTAACTTAGTTTATGGCCAGAAGACCTGTGGAAAGGTGAAAGTCTAACTAATGTTACACTAATTTACCGTAAATTGGGACTGACTGGAAGAGGCCCCTCAGTCTGTTCATTTGCCAGTCAGCTGAAGCCTCGTCTCTCAGCTCAGTGGAGAAGGAGACGTTGCGTGGCGCCAACGTTGATGGAGCTGCTGGGTACCGGTGACCCAACTGTGAGGTTACACACACATCACTGACAACCCGTCACGCCTCAGTCTGACTCAGCAGGGAAACCAGTTGAACCAGTGCTGTGACAAAACAGACGCAGCACGGAAGCCAAGCGAATCAGTTCTGTAACATACTGATCCGTGCAACAACCTACCCTGATAACGTCTGAATGTGACTAAATATAGGCTTTTTCCGGAGTTTGATACAACATGATGACCTTAAACCAGAGACAGGACTATTAGATGTGAGGAGAAGGGCTGCTTTTTCACAATACCTGAAAGCGTGGCATGCAGAGACTCTGAAAGGGGCCAGGGGGAAAATTCTCGAAAAGGGCAACGTCTGCACCATCCTGGTGGCTCAGTTGTTTGAGGTACCTACTCTGTAAATGCAACATCTTGAGCTCAATCCCAGCCTGGAACCTTTCCCAATTGTCATTCTCGCCCATCTTTTCTGTCTCTTTTTACTGTGAAATGTCTAATGAAGCAGAAATGCCATACAAATAATCTTTTAAAGGGCATTTCTGCAGAAATGGTAGATGGTCCAGGTACATAATTCTCGACAGAAATACTTTTTGCTGAGTTTCATACAGTGGCATATTAACATAATTTTCAAGGGAGAAAATACAATATACTTGTGTTTCTCATTGAGGTCATATGTAATGCAATCTGTAATCCAATCTAAAAGTTATAGCAATAAAATGAAATGCAATATGAAATCAAGCCATTTTGAAATATCAAATAGGACCCTAATAAAGTAGTTTAGCAAGATAGCTTCCCTTTCCATTTCCACAAGATAAGCAAGCACTTAATCAGTATTAATATTTCTAGATTCTGTCACTTCATGGTTTGTACAAAAATATCTAGCTAACCTTCAGCCACACATTGCACTGGTCTATCAATATCAAGAGTCAATACACAACTATTACTACTACTATTCATTTAGAATTCCAGGTGAAACTGAAGATGAAAGAGAAGAGGCATTTTGAGAATCACTAATAGTGTGGCATGCTATTTAAACAATATGGCCAATATTCAGGCCAAACATCATCACAGTTAAATGGATGAGAGAAGAAGGGTGAGAGAAGAAGTGTCTTATGATTTGGTTGAGAGGATGAAAACATCTGTGTGGCCTTAAATGATCACTTGATTAGACAAAACGAGTATCCGGTACCGACTGTTTTTTCCGTGTGCAATTGTCCAACCCACAGCCATGATCATATTGTTAGAGCAGTATAAGGTCTGTTCGTTTCACTTCTTCATCCAAATGATAGAGACTCAGCTGTAGGGCCACAGAGCAGTAGGCTAGTACCCAGGCTATCCAAATACAGCTGATACATTGTAAAACCCGATTTCGACTATGATGTGATGATCTCACCCCTACTGCTGACTTGTAAGCTCTTGAAGAGAGGTAAGGCACGTGCACTAGGGTTAAATACTCGGCACATAGTGGAAATACTGTGGTATAAGTCTTTCAGACTCTTTATGCCCCCTTACAGAAGCCCTGCTTGCAAGAATTCTACAATAGCTAAAAGTGAAGTGGTTGACCATGACCTGGAGGTATCACTTTGCAGCCTTGTACACTAACACCAGGGTTTTGAACTTGATACTAGCAGCCACATGCAGCCAGTGGAGGGAGTGTAGGAGGTTGGTGACATGGGATAATGTGGGGAGGTCAAAGATAAGGCAGGATGCAGCATCCTGGATGAGTTAACTAAAGCTTGAACAAAGAGCTGGGCTGAGTCCCTGGTGAGCAAAGGTCCGACACAATGATGTCGTAGAGAGAAAACCTGTGGGATTGTGTTGTTCTGCAATGTCATTACGGCCTTGTCAACAGTGATGGAGATGTCTTTTAAAGGACAGGGTTTTCTGGGGTAAAAGGAACAAGTCCGTCTTGTTTAGAATGAGTTTGTAGTCTTGGGCAGACATCCAACTGGAGATGTCAGTGAGGTAAGGACAGGAAATAAAAGTAGAGTTGGGTGTCGAGGGCAGAGCAATGGCAGGAGAAGTTGTGGGATATAATGACAGGGCCCAGCTATCTGGTGTAGAGAGAGAAGAGGAGGAGGGTAATCACCTTGGGGAGAAGGTCTACATGCACGCATTTTAGTTAACATTCTGTCTTAGTCAATAATCTAATTTGGTTTAATTTGTTACCTTTTCCTGTTGCCCTCCGCATCCACCATTAAAAAGGTGTGTCAAACATTAAGGCAGCCTTTTAAACTGAAAGGACACGAAGTAGAAGGTTCCAACAAGTACCCTGCGGGGATCTCCAGATTACAAGAACTTTATTGGAGATCCTTTCCTGCAAGATCCTGCAGGAGATCCTGCAACCTTTGAACTGTTCTTCTTTTGAAATGTACTTACTTATTTACTCTACCAGTTATCATTATTACTTACTTTATGAGGCTAATAAAACAAATGAAAACAAGGATCCAAGTAGAGTTATTTATTTCCCCCTCTTGTTTGTGTTAGACTATCCCTGGCCTGTATATATACCCTTGTGTCACTTGGCAGGACAGTTTGTTCTGTTTAGAACTCAGTTGTCTTGTTTAGATGACCTCTGTTTAAGTTAAAGGGCATTATACTGTTTTTGCCTATTTTTCCTTATTTCAGTATTTCATATATTTTCAATTTTGCACGTTGCCCGTTCCTGGACTGTTTATTTGGGTAAATAAAACCCTCTTCTCATTAATTTACACCTTGTGTCCTCGAGCCTTTCTGCCTGGTCCCCTCACAGACAGAGAAACCATGAGAGCGCAGTTCAAGTCAGCAAGGAGCATCTTGTGGTCGACAGTGTCAAAGGCACTAGGAGGATGAGGACTGAAGAGAGGACTGAGGACAGCAGCAGATATGTCAAAGAGGATGAGATGAAAGAAAAAGCAGCTCTAGCAGAGTACTTAGTCTCAGTTGAATGGCCCGTCTTGAAGCCAGACTGGTTGCACCCCAACCAGTCTGGCTAGTCTGTGAGAGATACTGACAGAGAAGCAGCAAGTTTTAGGAGTTTTGTAAAGCCACCAGGTGGGTCCATAATAAGTTTCTTGAGGAAAGCAGTGACTTGAAGCCAGATGTCAGTGAGGAGTTGAAGATGGAAGTCAGGATGGTCTGGAGGAAGGGCTGGGGATCAAGAGGCCAAGATGTTGGTCTGCCGACGGGAGTTCAATCACGTTTAAAATAATTTAATTTATGTTAAATTTATGTTAAATTATAAATAATAATAATTTAACATGAGAGAATGTGCGTGTGCATAGGTTTGGCGTAGACTCCAAGAGGTATCCAGAGCTAGGGTGAAGCTCCCTGGGGGCAGGTAGGCAACAGGAGAACCCCCCGGGGTGAAGATCTGACCCTGATATCTGATGGAGCCGTGATGCTGGTGGTGGTGGGGGAGGAGGTGGGGTGTCAGACCGGTGCAGTTTAGGCAGCTGAAAGGACAGAAACACAGAAGCATCTGAGGGGGTACAAATAGAAGGAAATGGTTAGTGATGGGTTTCTGGAGAGCATGAAAGGGGAGGCTACGGAGGGCTACGGTGGTTGGACCATGCGGAGCCATGGCGTGTTTGGCTCCAGCTGACAGAATTATGAATGAAGGAGGTAGTCTTCCTGATTGAACTTGCGCTAAGCTCCATTTTGATGAGTTCATTGGGGGAAGGAGGAGAGAGACATTAAGCCATTGTCAGAGAGGTTAAAATGGGAGGGGGCTAGAAGGCAAGATATCATCATGTGGGAATATAGAAATTCCTTCATTCATTCTATTTAACAATCATTGTCTCTTAGTCTCTTAATCATTGGCTTAGTTGGCTGTGGTGCATGCTATGTTACAGCGTCGTCTGGGGTTCAAATCTGCTCTAGGGCCTTTGTCACATGTCATTCACCTTTCTTTGTTTCTGTCCTTGTAGAAAATTGTCTTCCCCATGCTGATCTTGCAACTTATTTTCTCCAGACTTTATTGGAAGATAAGCACTTAAGGGTACAGAACAAGATAGGACAGAAGGGTAGTAAAAAAGAGGTGCCAGTTGAGGCTAAGACAGCCAGGCTTTTTCCGGTAGGTTCCTTAAATTGGTTTGCTAATTCCTTAACTATAGAACCCACCTCTTCCCTCTGTGTGTATAAAGAACTGTCTCTACTTACCCATCCTTGACAGACCTCTCTCTGTACAGCTGTTTGGTCAATTGGTCAATTTGGTCAATCTGTCCATTGTTGATTGCCCATTTATGAAGTGAATGTTGTAATATTCTACTTTTGGACCTAATGGTTGTCAAAGACAAAGTCGGTAGAGTGAGAAGGGAGTAGTAGGGGAAGATAAAGTAAAGGTATTGGGATTAAAGGCATTGTTCATTCAATTTGCAATCATGTGGTTGAATTTGTATTGTGTACACTTTCATGACATTCTCAAAGTTCGGCAGCCGTCTTAGTCATAGCAAAGGAGATTGTCATGAAACACTGTTACTACCCTCTTATATTCGATGGACACAAAAATCACAGCACCGAGCCCTCAACATTTCATGTGTGGTATATAAATGAATTAGGGCGTCTCTGATTTGGGGAGGTCGTGGCTAAAAGCAACTGCAACATCCTTAAGGAACGAAACTTCTACAAAACTCATGTCATCTGTCTTTCCCAAACTGCAGCCACAGTTTTTGTGAATCCAAAGTCTGAGCGGGCACATAATGGGACGCGTCCTTGCTTTATTACTGGAAGCAACGGAGCATGAGCGCAATTGGCCTTACAGTAAACACACTGGCAATCAATGGAGATGTATTTCACGAATGGAAGAGGAACAACAGTGCCCAGACGGATCATCCCTCTTGACACAAATGCAATTTTCTCTCTAATGCTCCCACACAGGGGGGACATATGCAGCATTTGCTAGCTCGTAGAGCTTGGGTGGGCGCCCGGGAAGTGTTCGCCAAACGTTGAATGAGGGTGTGTTGGGGGGAGTTGAGAGCAAGAGAAAGGAGAGGGACTTAAATGTGAATCAACATTCCACGTGGGAAACACCGGGCCGGCTGGCAGAGAGGTAATCCTCTCCCCCATAAGAGGCAGAGAGAGAGAGAGAGAGAGAGAGAGAGAGAGAGAGAGAGAGAGAGAGAGAGAGAGAGAGAGCGAGAGAGTGAGAGAGAGAGAGAGAGAGAGCGAGCAAAAGGATTGACAGACACAAAAGAGATAGACAAAGAGGGAAGAGATAGCAAGGACAGATAGGCACAGGGAAAGAGAGGGAGAGAAAGAAAGCGACAGATTAAAGAGATGGAGAGAGTGAAAAAGGGAGAAAAAAAGAGCAAGAGATGGGGAGACGGAAAGCAGAGTAAAATACAATACACATCTCCCAGAAGTAATTTAAAGGTTTATCACATTAATTAAAATTGTTCCGAATTAACTAGCGACAGGTTTGGCTTGGCCACCGTGAATGATTACACTTTCTATAATTAGAATGGCCGTCCGGCGAGAGTTTATGTGTCTCCATGGGGGTGTGCATGTACGCAAGTGTGTATGTGTGTGTGCTTATGTTTGAGGGGTGATTGTGTATGTGCATCCAACCACAATAGCCCATTCTTTGGCTTGCAAAGGTAATGAGGGAGCCGGTCATTGATTACCTGAGGCGGTGAATGTCATCCACTGGCCACTCTAAACATTTGTCAAAGGCTAACAAGCAGGACAAAGACTCACGTGTGGCAAACATGATTTACATGGCTGGCTGCCTGAGTTTTACATTGTTCCGCGCTGGTGTTTTGCAGGTATCTCGCATCTCCAGTTCCTTTCACCACTGTAGTCGCCACCCGCAGCCAAGGTTTCGGAATGCTGGAACCCCAGCCAAATCGATTTAAAATGCATTAGAAAATGTCAGCAGTGGAAATGCACGTGCCTGGACGGGGGACGCTGAAGCCCCAGTGGCCTGAGGGATAAGGCGCTGGTCACCTAAACCAGCGGGGTGGTTGCCGTGGAAATGTCGGTGGGCTCGTAATCCGATGGTTGACGAATCAAAACCATCCTCTGCTAGGATTTAGCTTTTAGGGCAGCAGGGCAATCAAAGTAGGTCCACGCAACCTTCTTGAGCCACCAACTTTTTACCGTGGTAAGCAATGTTTGAGCCGGTTTGGTCTTCAACAGGTGTGATTGAGCCAGTGTCCATTATCCCTTTATGCCCCTTTCACACACAAATCCCGGGATTTACATGGCTTATGAAACACGGGTGGACCTTTAGACCAAATTAGTATTAAATAGCTTGTTAAGGTATCATATGACATCATAGTATAAACCCTAACCTCCTTCTAGAGGGGTAGCAAGAAAAAAGACCCCTTCCAGGGATCAATAAAGTATCACATTATTATTATCACATTTTTTAACCACCAGTTGTTTTCAGTTCCTGAAACACTGACCAGAAAGTCTCTGCATGTTTTTTTTTCTGCCCTCAACCTAGCTCTCATTTCAATTATTTCACTGGTAATGAGCTTTCTATAGAAAAGTGCTTCTAATTCAAAGTGCATTACCTTGAAGGTTATTTTCTTTACTGTGTATGATTACTTGCCTCAATAATATAAACTTTCAAAAAGCTGAATTACCGGGTGTTGAAAAGTCGCTTCAGCAGGCGGATTTGACCCGCACCTGCACAAAGGAAAAGTTACATAAACATACTTAACAATTCCCGGAAAAAAGAAAAAAAGCGAGCGATATAACCCCGAGTGCCCGGGGGTTATGCAAAGCATAATTCATTCAATTTATTCCACAAACTGGAACTATTTCATTTACATAATGTCTGCACTCTACTTCCCTCTCTTGCCATTATACTTTTTTTCTCTCTCTGATACTTCTTTTCCCCCCTCTCTTCTCTTTCTACATCTTCTCTCTCTCCAGCATTCGCTTTTTTATTTTCCTCCCGCTCGCCCGCTCCAGTTTCTCTCGTCCTGACTCTTTCCAGCTCTCTCTTTCTCTTAGAAATCACTAAAGTCTCTCTTCTCTTTCTGCTAAAAAGAAAAAGTCTCACAGAAGCAAGCAGAGCGCTGCTGTCACAGTTTTAACCTCCGGCCCTTCGTGACCCACTTTCAGCTGGGAACAAAACTCGCTATAATAGGAGGATCTCTCTCTCTCTCTCTCTCTCTCTTTCTCATGCTCATTCTCTCTTTTTGTTGTGTTGCCTTATTTTGTCTCATTTCCCTGCCACTCTCTCTCTGGTTGTTTCTTGTCTCAATCTCTTTAGCTATGCTCAGACAGGCAGCTCAAATCCAAATTTTGATGCATATCCGATACAAGTCAGAGATATTTCTGAAGTCTGAGCAGTAAATCACATGGAATATTATCTTTTCAGATCAGATTAAAACTGCATTCGTAGGTGGTTTGAAATCACAAAAAAATGCACCTCGATCTGACCACTCAGATCAGATTTCAAGTGTTTTTTGCTGTCACTCGACGCGTATTTCATGTCACACAACAAGAACAGCCGAAGACCAACAATGAAGACAGAGAAAAAACTCCCTCTTCATGTCTCTCTCTGTCCCATATAATGCCTCCTGCAGGTCACAGCATTATACCACTGCTCCGTCTGACCCTACTTGGGATACCCAGCCAGCTGGCGTGAATAAAATATCTTGGATGTTCTGGCTTAGATTATTAAAGAGAACTTATGGCTGGGCTCTGTCCATCTGGCTCATTCCGGAAGATTACTTGCTGTTATTCCTCGCCCTCATTGGCACCTTGGCTCACCCTGACCAGAACCTTTTTTTTTCCCCCAAAGAAAAGGACGCAGCCCGGGAAGCCGCTGCGATGTAGCCAAATCAAGAGAGGCAGCAACGGGGAGGACGGTTTTGTTCTGACTGGAGGGAAAAGCTTTTTTTCATTAAGGCAATAGCGAGCCACGTTTGCTGATGTCAGCCTGGCAGCATTGCTCCCCGTGATGAGCAGAGTGGCCACCAGCTGCCACCGGCTTAATTCACGCTTCTGACCGTATAATTAGTCATGACTCCCCAGCATGGTGGAGAAAATGAGATGGATATATTCATAAAAATAAATGTTTGAATTGCTTCTCTCTGTCTGATATGGCACAATAGCGATCTGACCTCTAGCCAGTTTGTGAAAGCGTTTCTATTCCCTGCTCAGGTAGGTCTTTCATGGAGATCCTCTGGCGCACAGGTAGTGATGTGTTTTACGCTTCGGGTTTGCAAACACACCTCATCAGATCACTTCATTTAGCATTCATGCAAACATGCCTCTCCAGCAAAATGAGACATAGAGATTTTTGATTTTGCAGCAGTGACCTTGTATATGTGTTATATATATATATATTTCAGCACGCCTGTGACTGTATCATTTAGAAAAATCACAATTGATTCCCCTTATCCAAGCAGAACCGCGACAGCTGTAATCACCTCGCTGCATGGATCCTCACATGAGTTAATCCCTATTACAAGATATGCGGTAATATCCCTGTAAGAGCTACTAAGAAAGCCCTAAGGGTCCAATTTTCATATACTATTATGAAAATCCCAGGCCTAGCCCAGATACCCTTCGATTCCTAAAAAAAATACAAGCCCTTCTCCATGGCTAAACCATTTCCCAAAGTAATGAGCTTATTTGATATGGGGGCCTGACTGGCAGAAATCCCCCCACGTTCCGTTGCAGGCTGGCCAGGCCCAATTCTTATCAAGAGTCTTACTGTCAATCTCTCTCAAGCTGTCACTCATCCTCTCTCTTTTGGTGTAGGTATCTCTTCTCAACCCAAACAGCTCATAAACCCCTATGTGCATGCTTACCTTGTTCCAATGGTATCTTTGTACGTGCATGCATGCAGGCCAACAATGCATGTGTGTGAATGTGTGTTTATGTCGAGTTGAGCAATCCCCGATGGGTATCTGTCAATCCTATTCTCTCACTTGCAGCAGCGGCAGAATGGGGAGAGATACCGCTGATAGGAACGGAGGAGATACAGGATATTGCTCTTGCTAAAGGATTCCCACAGCTGTCCCAGTGGGTTGAGGCATGCAGCATAGCCTCAAAAGCTCACAGGTTCAGAAAATATGGATCACTTCATGTCACTCTCTCTCCTCTATACTACCTAATAAAGCAGACATACAATACAAATAATGAAAGACAAATAGCCAAGAAAAAAACATGTTTGTGGCTGATGGAAAATTTGGAAAGAAATGATGAAGCAGGATATTACTCTAGTGGAGAAGCATACGGCTCTGTCGCCATGGTAAAAGTTTCCCACCAGTGTTATGGCTGACAATTTTTTTTTTTTTTTTGAAAGGCCTCTGAAAAAGCATTCAGACACATGACACTAAAAATCTTTCAAACCAAAACTAATGAAATCCCTCAAAAGGACATTTGGACCACGTGATAGTAAAACCACCCACTTACATAGAAAGGTACATTTATGCAGAGCTACAGGTCTTATTGTGGCGTGGCCCATCACGCTTGATGAACGTCTATGAAAAAAAACTGTCCTCAGTCCTGCGTCTATTTATAATTTTCATCACGCTGGAAACCATGTTATAAGTCCCACGTCCTGCTGCATTAGTAATGCAGTGCTAGCCATGTGCGGTGGTACCTCATGGTGTAAGCCCCTTAATAAATAAGGCTCTTACTGCCCCGTAGCACAAAACGACCATAATATATCTGCTGGCCTTTTCAACTGCTCGATGGAGGACAGTGCTACAAGTGGCTGGCGTCGCAAGACATTTCAGAAGCCTTGTTCTCTAAAGCAAATGCCAAAGCAGCAAGTTATTCCAGTATTTTGCATGCTGATATATTACCTTTTGACAATTACAGGCCACTGTACAAGTCCCATTCATGCATATCTGCCCTACTTTGGTACTACAGTGGAGGCAGCCATGGTAGAAGTCCCCTTTAAAATGTAACTACACTGCATTAGCACTGCAGCAGTCAGCGCAGCCTACTCTTTCTCAAACGGTGACACGGGCTGCACACTCAGCGCTTGCAGCAAGGTCTTTTTAAAAAAAAAAAAAGACATTTAATGAAGGAGATCGGACCTGCATTTAAACCCGAAGAGCGAATGAAACAGAAATTACAGTTGCATGAATACATTTTTTTAAACCGGCGTCTTTCATTTCTCCTTGAGGATGCCCGTTTTTTTTTTGGGAACTGCCGCAGATCGATTCTTCTCCGTTTTAGGACCTCTGTAACGCATCGATCCGGGGGGGTGGCCCTGCGCGCTCGTTTTCATCCCGGTCAGCACAAAACGACCTCCTGAATCGCAGGCGAAATGCATTTAGATGTAAGAGAGAGAGAGAGTGTGTATACAGAGCGGGGTACTCGTTCCTCACCGGGCTCAATAAAAGTTAAAACCCTATTTGGAGAGTGCTTGTCCTATTGATTATGCATCAGCCTAGTAACATGGGCTCTCTGTTGCATTAGAATCATGCTCAGTGTCAGTCAGCTTGTGGAACAGAGAGAGGGAGAGAGAGAACGCGGCGCCAGGGCAGGTTTTGGAGACCACAAATGTATGATGTTTTAGTCATTGGTTTGTCTGGATGGAACAATGTCAATTTTTAAAATTCTTTAAAAAAAAAAAATTTAAGCCGCTGACTCAAGTTGTGAGTCATCGGCTTGGTCCAGAGTCATCTTGACCGATCTGTCATGCTTTGGGTCACCTACTCTCACTTTCTGTTTGTCTCTGTGTTTGTGTTTTGTCTTTCAATTTCCATTGTTTATTTCAAGATTTCTTACGTATCTTAAAGTAAAATATAAAAATGGCAGACAGACTCCATCTGAGTTTGCATAAGTTGTGACACACAGGGCTCTATTTTCACGGCGGTCTGCAAGGGCTTTGCGATGGCGAAGTGGCATTTTTGCTGCACACACAGTTTTTTTTCTTGCCTGGACTCGGCTGTGCTTGAATGGGAACAGCGCAGTGCAATTTTGGTGTCAAGGATTACGGGGGATTTGCAGCGTAAAGCACAGCCAAGACTTCCATGCTATTTTCGTGGCGTTACCAAGCGCTGCGTGCATGAACAGATCCTGTTCAAAAGTTTACCAGCCTGATTTGTGGGTCACATGTTGACCAATTTGACCTTGATATAAAGTATATAAAGGCCTGAGTATTGCCAAATGTCTTCTCAGGAAATATTGGAGAAGAACAATAGAATCATTCGCATATAAAATATTCTTTGTGCAGTTATATATAAGTGAACTTCCTCTTGCATTAATTAAATCAAGTAGAATCAGGTGGGTAAATAATTGGGTATCAAGTTAACCAATCAGAGGTCAGCTCTTTGGGGCGGAGTTTGTGTGCCACTCCCATAAATCCAGGTGAGAAACCTGGTCAGTTTGGTGTTACCATGCAGGAGAAAGAAAAACACTATGCTGTGATCTAAGGAGACATCAGAGGTGCATGCAAACAGTCGATTTCAACATTTGTTTTACACAAGACTGAATTACTGCCTCCAGTTGTGAGTCATTCTTTTAGTGAGGCCAATTTCTGAAATGACCTAATAAGGTTTTCACGCAGATCTGCACTCGCCATGGCTGTCAAGGAGACACAACACAGACCAGTACATGAATGAACGAAATAACAAATATAACTCACTCATCCAAAAAGCTTTAATGGCATGATTCTTTCACATTACATTTACATATTATTTTTGTGGAAAAAAAGACCAACTTTGTGGCCATTTCTCTTTTATTTCTGTCAATGTCAGGATACTTTTGACTGACCTTGACTGATTTTTGTCTTAAGAATCATATTTTTAGTGACGTAAGTATCTATCTATCTATCTATCTATCTATCTATCTATCTATCTATCTATCTATCTATCTATCTATCTATCTATCTGCTTTAAAATATTAATGGTATATTCATCTGAAAATGTAATTTATTATTGGTAACATACCAGGATGCTACAAGAACATACTGGTCATCAGTCTTGCAAAGAAAGCATTAGTGCATCAAAACACAATAAAACAAAACCATCAGAGTGAATCAGAAAAAGCTCTGTCATGTATTGACTAACAAACAGGAGCAGTTAATTTAAGTTTGGGAACGAGATAAACATGTCAGCGTGTTCCACTACATGCAACGTCTCTTTTTGTTAATGTATTTTGTGATATTTTAGTTAATTTAGTTTACCTTTCTTATTTAGTCTCCATCTTTGCTGCTCAGCCTCTTCGCTGTAGTGTTTCCACCTGTCAATGTGTCCAGTACTGTGACATCTTTCTCCTTGGATTTTCTGTTGATGGAGTTTGAGTTTCTGTAGGTGGTGCTCTTTTCTTTGCCTGTTCAACCACGGTGGCTATTACTGCTCATGCTAACTACCCAGTTCTTCTATTTATTCCAAATGATCCAGAAGCATAAAACACATCACTTCCTGTTTGCCAGAGGACGTTTGCCAGGAGACTTTTCCCAGGAAAGACGTACCTGACACCTGGTGAAATTTATTTATATGAAAACATTGCATACTATCACTTTAAATCCAATATATAGTTGCACAGGGTGCAAGTGTCTCTCTCTCTTCTTCTTTCTACCACACCAGTGTATCAGCCACTCAGTTACCCTACGGTGTAACCAGATCTTCATCTCTTTATCTGTTCATTTGTCTCTTTTTTTTTTTTCCCTCCTCCTCGCATTAAGCTAAACCACTTCACGGCCACTTGGTAGCCCTACGGTGAAGCCCGATCCACCCACCCAGACAAGTTAATGATCCTCGCTCTCATTTCCTCTCCACACACACTCTCCCATCTGTTTACCTAATTGGCTGTAATTAATTATGTCACACCAAATTAGCAACCTGGTTAGTCATTCAATAAAAGGGAACGATTTAAAACTGCTCAACGTATTTATCAACTTCATCTCAATCTGTGTGTGTGGGAGTGTGTGTGTGTTTGTGCTTCTATATGTTTGTGTATGTGTGTGGGTGGTTGGAGGAGGTGTGTGTGTGTGTGTTTGTGGTTACTTAGTGAGCATGCCAGTGGTGGTCCCAGTGCAATAGACTGGTTGGTTTGACAATAAATTTAATGCAGGGTGAACAGTGTTTTAGCGTTGGGTTTTAATGCAAATAAGCAGCTCGGAGCTCTGCGTCTGTCCTCCCTCTTTACTACGCTTCAGCTAAACTTAATCAGTGGCTAGGACCTCGTATTAATTACTTTAGAGCAGGGGGGGAAGAAAAGGGAAGACAAAAAAAACGGCTCGCAATTGTTTCATGGATTAAGTGAAACGTTAAAATGGGCCAATTTGCAAACTTTACAAGTCAAGTTTTAGCTTTTGCTTTCTTTTTCCAAATGTTCTTTAGTGTGCAAAAAATAATACATGCAATTGTAATTACATGCAATTAGAGTATAGTGACTTAATATGCATTCACACACAAGTAAAGTGAGTAAGAATAAGTATGTAACATATTGAAAATGGAACAAAAAATCAAAATAAAGTAGAGAGCCTTCTTAGCACATAATAGTAATACTCCAAATATTACCTGGACCCTACTTACCGCCAATCCTCCTCATCCCCTGCCATTAACTTTTTATTTTTTTCATTTTTTTCACCTTTTGTCACCTTTTACATCTTCCCTCAAATATAACACTAAATAAGAGCAAATGCCTATTCATAGTTTGCGTTTGGCAAGCTGGACATGGGTGAGCAGCAGCTTGAGTGTGAATTGAAATAAGCAGCTCGGTGCTCAGTGCCTGTCCCCCTTATTTACAACACTTCAGATAGACTTAACAAGTAGCTGCGACTTCTCATTAATCACTCTCGGATGGATTAAAAACAGAGCAGGACTGCGGCGGTTGCTCTTTTATATTTCCATGAATGAGGCTGAAGGGGAAACTGTGAAGACAAACAGGTAACAAAGGGGAGTTATGGCAGAATAGTTACTCTCATTAGTTTACTTTATTGTGGAGAGAACAGGACGAAGTAGGGGAAGTTACTCTATTATATTATTATTATAGGTAGTAAGAGGGGGCTGATGGGTAATGTTAATGATGGCTGATCCATAAAAGGTCAGATTTGAAACAGTCACTGGTTTTATTTCTGGAAGAGACAGTGGGCCTTCGCACCTCCATGAACTATTTTGGTAGTTTTTAAATTAGTAACTGAAACTACATAAAATATTTGAAAATTATTTATTTTGTCATTTCATTATGTTTTACTTTAGATTTAGATTTCTCTAAATATTAGATTTGATATTTAGAGAAAGTTCTATTTTTAAGTACTGTTTTAGTAGTAGACAATGGGCCTCATGCAGGAAGCGATATACAGGCAAATTTCTTCTTACTTTTGTTCGTATCCACGATTTGTTCTTATTTTGTTAGTACCCATTGATTTCTGGGATTCACCAATGTTGTGTTGTATTTTTGCTCTTCTCTTAGGTAAGAGAAAATTTTACGAGTGGTCGAGAGCACTCTTACCAAGATAAGAAAAAAACATCTTGTTTTCACAGTCCACAAATTGTTTGTCCAACGCAAGGAAACATACGTTTTTAATTTGAGGAACATAAAAAAACGCATGAATATCATATAATCAAATTTAGATGATTATATGTTTTAGAGTAATTATAATTATTGGATAATTAAATTTGTGGGCTAAAGAAATAGTAGGTCCATTGATCCCAATTAAGCTTCTGAATGGCTTACATATTGCTCTTAAATGCTTTGGCCATCCAGGCCTTAAGGAGAGAATGCGTTTTTAGAGATCGCACAGATCTATTTGATGAGATGGATGAATGGCTGCTGAGCTGTTTCAGATTGCTAAGAGCACTGCTTTTAGATTTGTGCAATACTCTGGAGCTTCAATTTAGCCTCCACAAGGCGTTTATACAGTAGATCTCCAACATG
>CABFOQ010009259.1:10425-22456 GCA_900660455.1 Gephyroberyx darwinii
ATGAGAATGAGAATGACACGACACAAATGACATAAGACAATAAAGATCGATATTGGATATGACTCAAAAAACAATAACAATTGATGACCCATTAAAACATCACTGGATCAACACAGTGAGGAGGAAGAGAGAGAGAGAGAGAGAGAGAGGGAAGGAAGGGGGACACACAAGAAAAGCACAGACCTCTGAGGGTTGATGCAAAACATTAAGTGGCATAAGTACATAAACTAAACACAAAACAGCAGAACGCAAGACTCAAAGTACTCCATTTAACATTGGGATCAATAAGTTCACTTAGCTCAACTGCTGTACTAGCAGCTCACTGGTATTTACAGTAAGACCTCAAATGAGAGCAAACTGAAGATTTACAGGTCCTTTGTAGACTGAGCCTTGGGTCGATGAAACCCATTCAAAACCCTGATATATTAAACAAAAATGAATGGCTGTCAATCTAAAAACAAGGCTACATTTCCTGAAAAGTTGACTACAAGGTTATAGACAAGGACAAGAACTGCACAAGAAACCTCCCTGAACACTGAAACAACTGAGCTTCCTCTTACCAAAGTACTCGTTGAGGAAGGCGAGCGAAGCCACGTAGCAACCCAGGCTGAAGAACTCGGCCAGCACCATGAGCCAGTGCCAGGTACGAACCGTCAGCGCCACCATCAGCAGCTCGGTGAGGATGAGCGCCGTGAAGGAGATGGCCACCACGTGCACGAACTCAGACTCGAACAGCACCAGCGCGCCGTACATGAGGATACCACCTGGTGGCGCCAGAGGAAACACATCGACCCGCACAGAGGCAGCAGACCAAAGAGGGTTTATTTGTTTGAGGAAGTAAGAAACGGTTAAACGAGGATGAATCACAAGGGGGTTTTGTCTGTTTGAGTCATTTCTTCCAGTTTTTTTTCTTTTTCAGGATCAACAAGGTCTCAGTCACGTCTGCCTCTGTACCAGATAGCATTCGTAAAAGGAGTTTACTGCATCACAACAATCCAGACTTCACTTAACCTGCTTTTACAACACTTTCCTGTGATTGTTGAAACTTTCACTCATTGTCCTACAGTATGTGGCACTAGTCTAAACCACAAAGACTACTTATAAACTGCTGTCTGGCCCGGGGCTGTTGGGTTGACTGGGACCTCGGAGTGAGGATGAATGTCTGTGAGGAGATGAGGATTGATTCGTTAACATTATTTATGGAGGGTAAAAGACGCACAATGTGCCCCAGTGTGTCCCGCTCTCTGAATAGCAGGGCCCTCACTCATCTGTGGGCGCCTACTGTATTTGGATAGCCTTTCATTTAATCATAACGCTACGCAAATTGAGCTTAATAGCCTATAACTGATCACATAATTGCTTTTTCATACAGTCTTCATACGGCGCATTCCAGCGAGTCAAACCCTGTAATAGATTAAAGTAGATTGGTGCCTAATATTTTCCTCCTCCAGTGTCCTCCTCTCATATCTCCTGCCTGTTTCTTTTTTTTTCATTGGACCTGGTATTGGCCTTTAATTAAAAACCTAGAGCTGTCAGGAAGTCACGCTTGAGCAGGAACATAGATCTTTCTCACACGCTGCATGGCTTAGCGATTACAGAAATATCGATTTACTGGACAGACAAAAGCCTGCATGTAAAAGCGGATGGCGCTCGGAAACCTAAGCCACTGAGAAACGAACTGTCTGAGAGTTGGAAGGGGCCAGGGGACCCCGGTATGAGTAAAGCATAGTAAAAATGATGAAATGGTAGTTATAGAGTTGCTTTGAGGGTCTGCAATAAGGACAGACAGGTACTTCACAACAGGGACTAGTGCATGACATATCAGCTCCACAGTAATCTCTCAGATTTATTTCATGAAGTCTCAATATAATTCATAACGAGGGAGGAAACTAAACCACAGTGTTCACTATTCTAGCAGCCAAATACAATTTCTGGAATAAAACCTCTGAAAAATGGATACCTGGTGAAGTTGAAAACTAACCACCCACAGTCAGAACGTACCAGTATTTGGATGGAGGTTAGTGTTGATATCCCACTGTGTAGGGGTAGGTATATAATAGTTTTTTAGGTTAATGCAGGTTTGCAGGCAGCGGGCAGACACCTGTAACCCGTTCCAGTACACCTAACCTGTGTACTTTTAACGTAGAAACCCAATCAGCTAGAACTTACCTTGATATATACTGATCAACACCCAAATGAGGAAGGTCTTGAAAGATAAGGACCGCCCCTGAAAGACAGAAAAAACTTTCTTTGGTTCCAACATCCTGCTGAGCGTCAGACGAGCAGACACGGAGGACGTGTATCAGGAAACAGATTTAAAGCTACAATCTGGAATTTATGTTACTATATATTTGGGGTATAAGATATAATACTATATAACAGTTTGACTTGTAAATGGAAAACAAGCAACAACAACTTTTTAAAAAGGAGCGCTGGCCCCGTACCTTGGTGAGGTCTTTATACAGCTCCGGGTAGAGCAGCGCCATCTCGGGCTTCACATCCTGGTCCAGGACCAAGGAGAACACTGGAAACATGGTGTAGATGGTGGCATACCTGAACACACAATCAGTGAGCACAGATTCAGATGGAGCCGATTCCATCCACAACACACTTTTTTAGATTATTGGTGATTATTGGATTATTTTTGTGAGGTTGTCATGATAGTACCATGTTGCCTTTCAAATATATCTCTAATATAGTCAGAATGAAGACTTTGGTGATGGCAGCATGGCTAGTTAGCTGGACCCTGCAAGCACCTGGATGGGCTGCATCTATACTATGGTACAATAATAACAGCACATGATTCCACATTCTTACACTGAAGTCATTATCTACCAAAAGGTTCATAAGACTTTTGAAGAAGGTACATACCCAACCATGAGGAAACCCTGGTACAAGGGCACGGAGGCAAAGTAGAAAATAGAGGAGAAGACGGCCTACAGGTGGAAAGAAAGACGGGTGTCATGAACTAAAAGGTTTGTCTAATCATTTGCAGATTCCCATTTTTTATTTCACCTTTATTTAGAAAAAAACAAGCTTCAAAACTGTTGCAGACATTTTAGCAGGGGGTGAATGAGTACTGTACCTGCATGGTGGATATGATCATGCCTCTGTGCATGACAAACTGGCCCAGCGCTGCAGAGCGCTTGTAGCTGTTCCTGCCATGAACCATGAGCAGACGACCAATGTGTTTAAACTGAGTGATGGAGAAGTCTGCAGCCAGGGACGCCTGCTTCCCTTCCTGTTTGGAAAAGTACAGAAAAAACAATGTTACTCCCATTCTGGTCTGTACGGCGCTATCATTTTAGCAGCATGTGCTCCTAAAAAAATCATGCAGTCCTGAAAACTAAACACAAAGGAGCACTTGGGTAACTTGAGATTCAAGGTAAGGAGAGGCACTGATCAGGCTTTCATTTACCTTTCCCTCTATGCCAATACCACAGTCTGCAGCCTGGATCATGCTCACATCATTCCCCCCATCACCTGACACAGAAAGACATGTGTTAAACAAAAGCCACACAATGTTGTACAATGGAAATCAGAGCTTATGAGGGTAGCAGACTGTACTAGGTGATACTGTTACCTCCCTTTGATTGCCATCTTGTGGACACCAGGAGTAATATTTCTCACTGCTTTGGTTTCTGTTTCAATAGCGTGTGTGTGTGTGTGTGTGTGAGTGTGTGTGTGTTTAATATTTATTTATCCTGAGCATGACCTTTTCAGCAACATCCTGCTTCATATTAATGCAGCTGGGATTCCCACCAGTGGGAGCTGCTCAGTAGAACCGGGCCTTCTGCTGTCGGCCACAGAGCTCCATGGCAGAAATCTGCCAGTTAAGTGCCTGTGCATTGAGACCAATAACCTTCCAGTCACAGGCCAGTCAGGCGGCCGCCGCCCCCTGTGGACGCTCACCTATGGCACAGGTTCTGTTGGCTGTGTGCTGCTGGAGGAGCATGACGATCTGGGCCTTCTGAGTGGGGGAGCAGCGGCAGCAGACCACCGCCGGACACTGACAGGCCAGCTCCACAAACTCATGCTCATAGTACCGCAAGCACACCTGCCAGAATACAAAGGTAAAGAAACGATGTAGTTCTGGGTGTATGGTATACATGTCTTCTTTTTCTTCAGTTTGACTTGTAGATGAAAATAAGCTTTGTAACTTTCTTAGCCCATCATAACTCAAAATACATGCTCATGAAAACTGCAAATATGAATTTTACATCTGCCAAATAAACGTAAAGCTCTCCTTTAGTCACAGATAGTCAGCCCTTATAGCAAAAGCTCCATTTTGAGACATCAACATACACAATGCATTTCACACTGAGGTGATGAAATGGTTTCTGGATTGTCAGAAAATGACTGATATGTTTTGCTGCTTCACTCCCATATGGCCTTGTCTGAACTCTTAAGTGTTTTGGCAATCAAGTACTTATTATTCTCTCTGCCTGTTTGGCTGAGTCCTCTGCATCATCTGCTCTGCAAGGCAATGTCATTGCGTGCAGCGCTGTGTTGTAGTACCTCTAAGGAGTCTCCAGAGATGACCAGAGCACAGTCGTGTTTCCTTCTGAAGGCGTTGAGCTCCAGATGGGCCTCTCCTCTGTTGGAGACCTGCTCGAGAGCCGCACAATACAATTAGCCATGAGAAACATAAAGGCTGTCTTGTTTATCTCCCATCAAGGAAAGGCTCATTATCATTACATAAAAAAAACATCGGGGCAGCGGAGAAACAGCGTACCGGCCTGAAGACGTGGATGTCTTGGTTTCTGGAGACCAAATGGGAGCTTTTAGCGATGCATGTAGCCGTCTCGAGCTTGTCCCCCGTCAACATCCAGATCTAAGCAGAAACCATCAGCATGTAAGTGGATGGATGATGATGCATTAAAAACAGAACGTATTCCAAACTCAGGTCAGGCCAGAGGGAAATCCACTGGGCTTGTAGGATGGTGAAGCAGTGAGTTAAAACAATCAGGGATTAGATTTGTGTTCCTGATCAAATCCCTGAACAATTATTGTTGCGCTCTGTGGGGTTTATACCGTCTCCCACTAAGATTAATGTGCACCTACAGTGTGATGCAGCTAATAATAAAGGTTAAGCCTGGTGATCTTATGGTGGTCATTGTGGCAGGAATCTTACTTTTATGTCCCAACTTACAGTGGCTGATAAATCCCAAAATTCCACTTTATTGATTTTTCCAGCCACCAAGGACCCCCAGGTGATGGCTGCCAGAGTGGCTGCTAGAATAGATTTACTATTATTTAGAACAAAATCTACCAGAACTCGCCTGGTTGCTGGTGTTAATTTCCCACCATGACATTTTGCTAACCTTGATGCCAGCGTTCCTGAGCAGCTCCAGCGTGGGTCTGACGTCGGCCTGCAGCTGGTCCTCAACCCCAGTCAGACACAGTAGCTCCATCTCCCTCTCCAGGCTCTCCACCACTGCTGCGACCTTCAGGCCCCGATCGTGGATACTCAGCTTGGCCTGGTTGTAACGGTTCTGCATAGAGAAGGGGCGCAGAAGAAGAGACCAAATGAGGAAGACATGATGGGTGATAAGGGTTGTGACACGCCAGGCAACGTTTTGCCTGGTGGAGCAATGAGAATGAGGCAATGTTGGACAATTTTGCCGCACAACGCTGCTAAAAGCCTGCCCAGCGTATTATCAACCATGGGAATGAAAGTGTGAAAACCAAGTAAACAAAAGCGGAAGAAAATCACGTTCCAATTCAAGTCAAAATAGAAGAGATTAAGAGAACAAGCATGATGAATAAAAGGGTTGCATGTGGAGTGAGTTGCAATATAAGGTTCATTCTGTACCTCAAAGTCCTGATACTGCTCCTCAGACAGAGACTTCTTGGCCACCACCAGCGTCCTCAGGCCTTCTCTGGCCATGTTCCCACACTGAGGGAAAGGAGAGGAAGACATTAGAGGACAAAGATACACAGTGTTATCAGGGATCCTACAAATGCTCCAGTACAAAAATCCTAGCTTTTTCCAGAGCTTCATTTCTTTTGAATTGAACATTTTGGTTCTCAGTATGATGTACACTGATGGCTGGGTGATATGACAGTCAAGGAGCCATTCACATACACCATGACAAAGGGTCAACAGTTGAGTAAAATGTGTTTTTACAGTGTTCATAGTGATCAGGACTGAATAGCATTTTTTTCTATACAATTCCAGAATTTTCCAAAACCTGGAAATTATCAAATCAATTTTCCACACTTCCAGGACCTGGAGAGGAACCCTGTAAATGATACGACACCAAAGAAAAGGGTTGTAACTAATGCGGGTGCTAACACGTATTCATTAATTACATTATTGTTGCAGAGTGCAGTCAAACTGATATGAAGCCGTTCAAACACCACGTCACACAAACAAATTGATCAGAGCAGCTGTCAACTGCTGCATATCAACCAACACCAAGAGGAATCAATAGTGAATAATGTGGCCTCTGGCAAAACTCAGAGGACACAATAAAACAAAGGGATGGATGGCGGTTTATGTTTGATATGAAACACCAATGGAGTGAATCTGTCGCGCTGATTGGTTATTGACGGGCAGAGTGGCTGTAGCGCCAACTGATTTGACAGAGGGATATTACAGCAGATCATTAGCACCATTGTTCAAGAATATGACGTACTGTAATTACTTCATCTTTATCTAGGTCACTAATTAAATCAAAAGCTGCCCCCGGTGGTAAATGACTCAATAATGCCAATATAATTATGAACATAATGCACACAAGAGCTTCAGCCACCACGCCGGCCTGTTGAGCTCCTGATGAATGTCCTGACTAGAGAGGTTATTGGGCTAAAATAACGCCTGCTATGAGCGACTACGCTCTTATACGTGTCGCTGTTTCAGCAATATGTTATTACTCACTTATCGCATTTAACATTTTAGGCAGTCAGCTGACGCTCTCCTCCAGAGCACACTCACGATACGTGAAACACACACAGAGGAAACGCGGCTGCTGATGGGACAAACTGGCTATTAGGGGTTCAAACCTGTGACATAAAGTTAAACACAGTGTCAACACATGGAGACCTTACCTCTTCTTCCAACCAGTCGTTATACTGGACGATGCTCGCCATGGCAACATCAGCACCCTTCATGTAAAAAGTGATGTCTCCTGTTGACTCCTCCTGAATGAAATCACAGATTTTCAAAATAAAAGTACGTGAGTACAGACAGGACTTTGCCATAACATGAATTGCACCATTGCATGAAAATCATACAGCAACACACCTGCAAAATTATAGGATAACGAGTTTGATTGCCACCAGGCCTTCCCATACTATAAAGGTCTGCACTCATGGTACTGTGAGGCATTTTAGATACATCTCCACATACAATGAATGTGCAGGATTTAGTACCATTGTAACATTAGTAACATTGGTGAATTTAAGATGTAAAAAGTTATATTTGACTGTATTCAAAACCACTTGCCATGAGCCTTGAGTTCAGACAATAAAATTTAAGACATTTTAAGACTTCTTCAGGACCTGCAGGCACCATGTACAGAGTTAGAGATACTGACACACATGACACAAGGACAACAGGACCACACAAACCAAAGCATCCACCAAATGGTGCTGTTATACCGCAGGCCCGTACCCTGACAATGATGCCCATCCTCTTGCTCTCGGAGGTGAAGGGGAAGATCTGCAGGATGTAGAAGGTGAGGATCTGTCCGGAAGGAGTCTTCAGCTGCAGCGAGGTCAGGTCTCTGTTCATCAGAGTCAGGCCAACGCTCTCTGTCCAACGCACCAAGGCCACCTGAGGAATACATACACACAGATGCAGACGCAAAACAACACACACACACAATGCATCCACAGCCACAGCCAGGCCCACACACACAGACACACACAGACACATAATGCACACAATAAACAACAGAAATAGATGAATGTAGGCCTGCACATATGTACACAAACAAAACTTTTAGAGATGATGTACTTTGTTCCTAATTGGCACTAGCACTCTAAAATACATGATCATTTTGGGAAACAGGAATATCTAGGAGATGGGAATTTAAGTCTATTCTACTACTATTATGCCTAAAATATGATATTAATATACACACACAAAAGGTCAGAAGACTTGCAAACACAGGCCGTGTTGTCTGGACCTCCCAGTAGAGGGTTGTAGTATAAAACATAACCATGTATTCAATATGGGTCACAGGTCAGCTTTGTCAACATCCTGTTTCAAAGCCTCTCCCTCCCCGATGGAGAGGAAATCAAGAACATAAAAATTACTTGTTCATTGTATCACCCACACCTGAGGGGGAATTGAATGAATCACACTGTGTGGCCTAGATTTGGGTTTTTTTTTTTAAACCTTCAACCTATATTTATTCTGGGAAGGATTGCTGAGCATGCATGCAACTATAATCAACCCCCTGCTTCTCGTTAATACAGTCACATACACTAACACCTCGGTGCTGCACAGTACAACCACACAATGATCCGCTGTTGGCCAGTAGGCAGCTACAGTGGAGCAGTTGAGGATTACGTGCCTTGCTCAAGGGAACCTTTACAATAGTTGTGGAGGGAAGGGAGAGCATTACTCCATGGACAGTTTGGGAATTTGAACCAGTAACTTTCTGGTTACAAGCCATTGCTGCTGTTGTTTGATGAGATTTGTGTAACGCGGAGGCAGAGGTCTGATGCACGTGTCCTTCTACAATTTAAAAGCACATTTGGGTTTCGCTCGGCCACTAATCTGGTCAAACTAGTTCAGGTGGCCCGCTTAATTTGCAGTCAAATGGCATGTGAGGTCAATAACTGGAAAAACAGACATGCACTAAATGACCACCATAACAGAGCTTCTCTAACAAGGTTACGGTAATGAATGGGGGAATTTCACCGAAACAGACTTTTAGGTTGTGTTGCAATGGTGAAAAATAGGCCAAATTTGAACAGAACAGAAGAAATAAATGTTGAATAAACATCATGAATGACTTCAGACCTCCCCTACTTCTGATATGAGACTACACTAGGTCAACACACCAACAACAATTCAGAAATTTAATTCCCATTTCTACTACTATGTTGTAACACTGAACGTTTTCTTAAAATTTAACTTCAAATTCTGAAATCAAATGAATACAATCCTCTGACCTCCTATGAGATGGTTGAAACTTTTATATTCATGTCATGTTCCCGTGTCTACAATAAACATCTACTTTTTCATTTTCTTTGACAAAGGTAAAGGTACAGACTGTCCATAGACTTTCCTTTCAGCTATGTCAATCAGTGCATTTTGATGACATCATGGGATATTCCTTGATATGAGGAGTTAAAACAGAGAAAAATGGGAAATTTTAAGAAAGAACAAACAAACTAAAAGTCTCCTTTTAATGCAACTTGGAAATCAAACAATCCTCTTCAGATATAATAACACAAACTGACTATAGAGACCATGAGCCAATAACCTACATTTATTAGTGTGTTGCAATTGCAAGACAAGACATGAGTTGCCATATCTCTGGAGCTGCTGAGCTCTTCTCATTCAGCTCCAGATAAGTGTTTTTCTGTTTCTCTTTCCTCTTTTTCTCCTCAGCAGGAACTGCGGCCCCCGAGTGAGCGTTCAGCTGCACACGACTCAATTCTCAATGGGTTCATTTTCAATTTGCTCACTCAAAGGTTGTTATTATACTCTGACCTACAAATTGGAACTTCCTGCTAATACCCCATCATTTCTCCTGCTCCCCCTTTGAGCTCTGTAAAAGGGCTGCCTATATTTACTTAACACACATCTGTGTGTCATTATCCTGTGTACGTAGCTACACACACTCATGCGGTCACACACGCGCGCACGCACACACACATGCACGCACGCACACACACAATCTAAAACCTAGCTCTTCAATCTACTTTATCAGCTCTGCGGGAACTATTTATAGCCGTGTCAACTTTGATACAAACTGTATGTGAATCATGCGTTACGACAGTAATAGAAGAGACAGCCTGCAACGACTTTACAGCAATGGCAGACTGGTTTAAACAACCCAATCAATCATTTCAATAGTGTTCCCAACCTTCTACTGATCATGTATATCAAGATGGCAGCGCTGCTTTTAAAACGAACAGCAACTAAAGCATGTCATGGTGAAAATGGATCCGTAATAGTTAACTTCTTCTCCTGTAATGTCAGTGGCAACACAAGAGGTGCGCAGTCAGAGCTGAACTCACCTCAGGATAGTTTAGGATGGTTTTACAACTGATGTGAGATAGTCGGGCTTTCCGGACCGCAGCAGACACCACATGTTAAATTGTACCTATGCATTTACACTCACTGAGACGACCTATCCAACTGGAAATGATAAACGCATGCTTTCTGGGCCACGACCAAATGCTGTTGGCTGACACGGCAGGGGTCGAAGGTTAGAGGAGGGCTCTGTTCACAGCGTGGCCAAACAGCAGGTCAGGCGACCCCCTGTTCTGACGTCTATGGCCGGTGCACTTCATCTCCTTAATGATGCTTCATTACATTAAAGAGGCTGAGCTGAGAGCCAGACACACTACCGCTAACAGAGGTCTGGTGGCCAGGCTCAGATGCTACAGTCAGTGAGACTAGGAGGGGAGAGAGAGTGAGAGAGTGAGAGTGAGAGAGACAGAATGTGGGAAATAAAAGGACAGCGAGAGAACAAAGAATATGGTGGAAGGGGAGGGGGGTCCACGAACAACCACAGACCTCCCCCTCTCATCGTCTCTCAGAGAAAATTAAATATTGATCAATCCAAGCGGTGTGAGACAATGGAGAGAGGAGAGATAGAGCCGAGCGCACAGGGATATAAATAAATATATACATCAAGTCATGGGGAGGACAGTCGGGCAAAATGGGAAACTGAGATTTATCTTTCATTACGTTTTTTATCTTCATTTTGATTGCTGGACTTGGCCGGGGGGGGGGGCAGCGCAAAGTACGCAAGTCTCACAAAGGCGTGACAAAACCTCTCTCGTGTCATGGGTGAAAAACCTGCCAACGGTCCTGAACTTCCTATGTATGGGAAGATTAGCGCCCTTTCAATATATATCGAATAAGCTCTTGAAACAAACGACGACAGTGACTTTTCCTGATAAACACTCTTGGGCGTTCTGGGTATTCAATATTTGTCAGGACTCTCCTTGGATTTCTCTAATAACACAGTCTATATTACCATGAGAAAGGGCTGTAAATAAAAGCCTTAGTAGCTCCCTCATAGTCATAAATGCCCCGACTTGGGTTACGCCGAGAGACGGGGAAGCTGCGGGGATGCCTTCAGGGTCGTTATCGCACCGGAGTCTTCCTTCAATTGGAGCAGTAAATCCTCGGGAAGCAAACCGATGATTAAATAGCTTAACCTCTAAAAGGAGTTCACGACCTCTGACCCCCTGTTCATGAAATGACTATTATGATGAACTAGGGTTAGTAAGTGTCAACGATAAAACATGGAGGGTGGGAAGAAACAGTAGAGAGGTCAGAGAGGCTTTCAGCTTGACGGCCTCAGAAGCCTTTAGAGGGAGAATATTACTTTATGTCAGATTGCACATGGTAAGTGAAGTTTGTCCTTTTTCATATCTCAAGATACACACAACACACTCCCCTACAAGTACACATTTCTTTTTTCCAGCGTGCAGAACCCCTAGAGCAGGCTGAGGTTCAATGATTTGCTCAAGGGCACTCGGGCAGTGATGGTGGGCAGTGTAGATGTAATATCAGCTACCCTCAAGTCGTGAGTTTGGAAAACCGAAACAACCTTTGGAGCATGGAAACCTTTTAGGTACCGGTCCTTTATGTCTAAGCCAACCTGCCAGCTGTGATATCAGTCCACATCTTGATATCCTTTAGTTTAAACTGACAAAGTTGAGACAGAGTTCATGTTTACCTCATCGGGGCTGGAGGCCTGGTAAGTGCGGTTGTCATCAGTGAAGTCCTGGTCGGCTTCGGCAGACTCTGTCTCTCCGTTTACGCCGCCGTGTGACTCGTAGACAGGCGTGACGTTGTGGCACAAGGCGATGGCCTTCACGGCCTCGTGGG
>CABFOQ010009263.1:4947-19168 GCA_900660455.1 Gephyroberyx darwinii
CTGCCAGGACTTGCGCTGATAAAACATTCTCCCTCACAGACTCCCAACACAGCAACATGCCAAAGCAGATGGTGTGACATTCAGGCAGGGCGACTGAGCCTCTTTTGAATAGGGGAGGAACAACAGGGAGAAGCAGGAGAGAAGCAAAAGGAGGAGAGGAGAGGAAAGTAGAGGAGAGGAGGGAAGCAGGTGAACAAGCAGAACAAGTGTCAGGGACACAAAATATACATTTGGAGTTGAGTCAGAGCGCCACCATGTGGAGCGTGTCCTCTTCTGTGCTTTCGGGAGACAGAGAGAGACAGAAAGAGAGAGATGTCATTGATTTTCCACTCAGTCAACAAAATGGTTTTCCCATGCAGGGTAAATGCACAGCCTCCCATAGTCATTTCCCAACAACCCACACACAAACACACATGCATGGACACACACTCATAACCAAATCCCTACAGCGCTTATCTGCCCAGCAAATAGATTTGCTCTCCATTAACATAAAATAAAACGTGAATCAACCTCTACTGACCGTTACAAAACCTTGGATGGCTTGTCTGGAGTTGCCACACACACACACACTTTACAAATAGTTATGGGGAATGTTGACTTACATTGTAATGTGATATGTACTGCTAAGCTGAATCATCCTGCTGTTTAGAAATACAAAACCCACAAGGCATGGTGGAATGTGTGTATGAGATTTACAGATTAATGTCTCTACATATTAAAGTATATATATATATATTTAATCCCTCTGAACCCAGTGATGGTGTAGTGGTTGAAACCCCCCGTCTCTAGACCTGGCTCAGTGTTGCATTCCACCTGAATCATCTCTCCTGTCTCTCTCCTACTCTGTGTCCTTCTCAGCTGTCCTATTGTCTGTCTAAGTAACAAAAAAACTGTAAAACACACAGCTAATATTACTCTATTGGTCTACTACTTTGATGTCAACTGTAAAACAAGGTCCTGAGTGAGGGTTCATGAGATTGAGGTGCAGTGGCTGTAGCAATGCGGCGGTGGTGGTGGTGAAGAGAAAGCTGAGCCACAAAGCAAACTCTCACAAGCTCTGGGTAGTGACCAAAGCAATCAGATTGACACACTTGGTTGAAATGAGGTTCCCTTGGCTAGAGGACCTCAGTGTGGAGCCACTCCTCCTCCACATTGAGGAGCCAGCTGAGGTTGTTCAGGCCTGGTAAGGATGATCCCCAGGTGCCCCGCTTTTGGAGGATTGGAGGACTGGGAGAGACTCCAGGGCACACCCAGGACAAGCTGGAGGGACTACATCTCCCAACTGGTCTGGTAGCACCTGGAGATGCCCCAGGAGGATGTTTCTGGGGACGCAAATGCCACTGCAGCCCTGACCCAGATAAGTGATGAGAAAACAGATGGATGGAATTTCAAATACCAATCCAAGCCTCTTCATAAATTAATCCCCATTTTTGATTGGATTTGAGGTAGTGACCTACACATAGGCCACCCAGGTAGTTTTAAGGTGCTACCAGTTTTTCCTGATCCCCATTAGCACAACAAAGTTATCCATTCTTACCATTTTACAATTTAATGACAACAGAAACAGACAAATATGCTGGATAGGACAAAGCAACCCTGCTTTGTCCTATCCAGACATGTCTAAACAGTGTGTCATTTCACCGTGTTAACAAATTAGTAATAGACTAGACCTATCAGAACTGGCCATCATGCACACCACACATCCAGAGCGCTGTGCTATGTTGTATCACCACATTGATCCATTCTCTAATCTTTCTTCTCTGTCTATTTGTCTGTATGCGTGTGAGAAGGGGTAGGTGATGGAGAGACAGGAAGTGAATAAGAGAGAGGGAGAGAGAATGTGTACATGTGATGAGAATGTAAGACTAAGAGAAAGAGAAACAAGACAATATCACATCTCTGGCCTCTCATCAATACAAACTACTGACCACCTGACTCAGTTCATCATCTTATTGACTGGTAATCCAATCTGAATCAGACTGGTAGGCCAATCGAAGTCACCCAAACAGCACACTTACATTATCAGCACCACATCTACAATGTCAATATATTTCCAAGGAGTGATTTGATTTCAGAGCAGAGTGATATTTTTTCTCTTCTTCTGCTCCTTTCTTTCTTTCTTTCCATTCTTCTCTTCCATCCGCTCCCCTCCGAAACCACCAGAGCAAATGCTCTTAATTAGATCTTAATTGGACTAATATAATGCCTCAGATTAATACAGCCAAAGTGATGGCTGTTCATCGGTTTAAGTAAGGCACAGCAAGGGGGTGTTTTACCCCCTAATGTGTGACAAAGAGAGGTGTGTGTGTGTGCTGTAATTAGAGTGTGTTGCTGTGTTGGGGGTCTGGCAGTGAGCGAGCCTCATTAGCATTAATGCGGCTAGCCTGGGGTGGAAGCGTACTTACAGGATTGGCTAAAGACAGAAATTAGATAATTTCCAGTGGGGAGGGGGTGTGTTCAGGCATGCAACCATCACAGACACAAGCTTATGCAATGTGTTATCATTGGAGCCACATCAGACCATATTATCCACCAGATATTTTTAAAGCTTATTAGTAATATTACTTAGTATTATAAAGGCTTAGTCACTGTGAAACATATTGCCTCTAGTGCAGGGGGGGTGAGGGTTGCATGGGGACACACTGACTGCATGCACGCAAGAAAAACAGGAACAGGCAGTGGAAATCTTCTTGTGTAGGACACAGCCTGGTGGAAAGGTGTAATGGTTTTAACATTTACATTTTAAGAAATTCATCTAATTCTCTTATTTTAGCGCAGTCAGTAGAGCATGAGACTCTCAGTCTCAAGGTCGTGGTTCAATCCTCACATAGTGTCAACTACCAGCTTTGTAAGTCGCTTTGGATAAAAGCGTCTGCTAAGTGACTGTAATGTAATGTAATGGAAGGCATGCATTTTCAGAACAATCCAAGGGGAGATCAAGGGTAGCAATATATTTAGGGATAATACCATCTCCATCTTCATATCCCTCCTTTGAAAGGCTGGGTGACTGACAAGAAAGAAGACAGCCAGGGATTTTGAGGAATAAGCAATAGCAGAGAGCACGAGAGACAGACAGACCCAGACAGACACTTCCAAGGCTGCTTCTATCAACTGCCTGCTGCCATTGAGCGAGGTGTCCTTGCTGCAGCCTAAACATGCTATTAGACAGTAAATTGAAAGTGAGTGTTGCCAACTTTCAGAGCAAAAGGAGAGAACGATGAAAGAAGGAACTGTTGAATGCAATTACGTGAAAGTGAGTCACAAACATCTGCAAGGTAAAGAGGACAAAAACAGCCGCATACATTCCAATCTGCTGAAACTATTCGGGTCAAGAGTACTACACAAGGGGTCAAGCAGTATTCGGAAAATAATTCCTAGTATTTGTTTTAACTTGCTTGGAGTTCCAGATGGTTTGCCGTATACTGTAGGACAACACAATGAATGCTGGAAAGTTTGAGGTCTCATACATACATATTGGATCGACCAACCTATGCATTCGCCACAAGGACAAACAAAAAATGGCGTGGTGAGTCATTCTTCAACTTCAACTTTAAATTTCATTGGCTTTTCAAAGCACAGCAACACACACACAATTGATGCAGTAAACCACCCATCTTCATGTCCAAAACATTATAGGAACTATTTGCAAATGCTATTTGTGTCATTTGCCAGAGCACAGCCAACATATAATAATCCTTCTCATTTGTTATTGATTCCATACTCAAATGGGGTTGTGGAATATCGAACATCTTTGTTTTTTTATAGAACAACCATATGTATTCCTAATGTTGAGTATGTACTGTGAAAATCTACACTGTCTCTGTATGTTTATTGTACACAGCAAAAATTGTCAGTGTTAATTTAACCCATAGCGTAATAATCAACACTATGACAGTATGACAGTCCAAACCCATCAGTTTTATTTTTAGATCGATTTGGACCCAATCAACACCCCAATCAACACTAGTCAACTCCAAATAATTGTCACCAAACAATGTTGCCGTGTACTCAGTGACCAAAACGATTCTTTGTAAGATGCTTGTGATGCTGATTTATATAATGAATGAGAGCAGCTATTTGTGGTGCGTTCAAGCACGGAAAAAAGTAATCGAGGTGTAACCCGATAACTTCACGAGCTATTCAGAACCACCTACAGCTCCACACCGTTTCAATGGCCTTCTGAAGGACACTTTAACCACTGGCTCCTTGACAGACCGTGGCAGCTCCGTTCTATTCCTGGAAAGAGTGCAATTACACTGATGGACGAATGAGGGAAAAATGGAAGGAAAGAAAGAACTGTTTGTTCTGCGATCTGAAAATGGAAGTTGGAGTGGAAAAACTCAGCTCGGTTGGTTGATTAATAGAAGTTACTAGCCCCAACTGACCAAAATGTAAGCCGTACAGAAGTATGGGGAAAGGAAAAAGATTTTATTCACTCATCAAAAATGTCTTGATGAGTGGGGGGCTTAAATGTGAAAAAAGGAATTGCATCCATGTGTCGTCGGTTGTGTTCATTGACCTTTCGCAAATAAGGAAAAAAGAAATGAGTTGTGACATTCAATTACACCTCCAACAGTTAATCACGGCCACTCTAGATAGACAAACCGAGGAGCGGTTGAAAAGGATGGTTGTTTATAAGCCCAGAGATCTGTATCATTTGCATAATTACGAACAGTAGATATGGTTGTCAGGGGTAACGGACTAGTAGGACGAGCGAGAGACGGAGAGAGAGAGAGAGAGTTGGAATGCAGTGCTGCAATGCAGGGCAATATCAGCGATGAACAATGCATCCTAGTAGAGGTGGGAAAGGCCTCTTTAATCTTTTTGAAATAATCCAAATCACGTGTAAAAAAAAAAGAAAGAAAGAATCCATCCTGTTTCTCCGTTTTGCTGTCGAAGCCAAGAATCCGACAACTGTCAACAAGTTTCTTAATGTGTTTATGCTCGAGCGTTGTTTGGCTGCAGGATGCAGGGTCACCAGCAGCTGCAGGGTGCTGAATGGTGAGGTGTTTATAAATCAAATAAATTAATCAGCAAACTTTCATTCCGATGGAAACACGATCACAATCTGGACCCAAACAATGAACAATGTAAACTGTCCTAAACCTACCAAATGCCAAACAAAGGAAAAACACATTGTAAACAGTTGCAAGCCACTCAAACAGCTAACGAACCTGTTTTCGATTAAGATGGGCAAGGTGCCATGCCCAAGGGGGGTATGAAGTGATAGTAAGAACCGAAAGCTGCCGGCACAAGTTTACAAGTGTATTGTGCAATGCTCGATTCTTCATAATATTTTGTGGAGCATCTCAAGTTACATGATTTACTAAATAAACTAAAGGGAAAAACTATCTGCCATTTCTATATCCTCCCAATGATTACAAGTCATTAGTCATTGATCATTGGAAACTATTTAAAATATCTTTGCGGTTTTCCTCAGACCAAAAGCAAGGCGGATGATCCTCTACTGACTCTACTGGTTTGCTCAATAAATAGCCAAAAGAAATTAATTGCTGTCACAATAAAAGTAATCGCACATGTAAACAAAAGGGCGGCATAGCCGAAGAGGCATAAAATGCTCCCCAGGTAAATTCAGTTGCTCTCATCAGCCATAACCTGCAAGTGCAGTCTCAGAGGAACTTGCTCAACGGCAAACAGTAGAAGAGACTGATTGTAGTGTCCAGCTCCAAAGTGTGAATGTGTATAGCTGTAGGAATGTGAAGCAAGGTGGTGCTGAAAAAAACTGTCCCTGGATAAATAAAGATAAATAAGTGTGTTTCTCTTTGGAATGACCGGAGACCAGACCACATCTACACTCCATTAATATCATCCATTGCCTTGTGGCAGTGCATTTAATGGTGCAAGTCTTCTGGAAGAGGACAAACACTGAAATGGTTCTTCTCTCATCCACTATAGAGCCTTTCAACACTGGCATGCGCAGCACTGCAGGACACTACCATGCTGCCTGAATGCACAATTGAGTACTGAGTGTGTATTTGTAGTGATATATTGTTTACTCTCTATTGTATGTCTTGCGCTTCCTGCTTGCAGCATTGTCCCTGGACCATGTGGGCGTATTACGTTTCTATCTTAGACAAATCCCTGGACGTTCATTGTACTTGGTGAATAAAATTATTCTGATTCTAGTGGAAATTTTAGGTTGAATGCAAAAAAGCAACACTTAAGTACTGCAGACAAGTGAGTGCCTCCTACTTCTTGCCATACAACAAGAACATTGTTTCTTTTTGCTTGTGTGGGCTTCAAATATCTGGCTATATACTGGAAGGTTACAATTGTGGTGACAGATTAGCCAACATGCATTTCAAGCTGTGGATTTGGAGGCATCTGTGATGGACTTTGATACAGATCCATAATGACAATTTGACATATTTCTTATGGGAGAGCTCACAGAACCACGACAGTCTCGGGATAGAATAGAACAATTTTAGAACTGGCTGTAGAGAAAGGGTGTGGACAGTTTTGACAGGAATGGTACTGAGGGCGAAAGCAGTACTGAAGGGTGAGCTGTATGTTGTTTCACAAACAGCCGCAAGCTAGCACTGATAGACACAGCACAGTCTGAACCGTGGTTGTTTTTTTCTCCATTGAATGCCATCAACCTTCACTCATCTACATAGGTATTGCTGGTTTGTCTTCAACTGTGAGGTGCAGAAGGATTTTTTTCCCACAGCTGTTCTGTCACTTTCTCCATTTTTTTCTTCACACATCATCTTGAGGTGGCCAGACAGTGTGAGTCATCCCTCACCGCAGAGAATTTCACAAAAATCAATTTTCTTCTTTTATTCCTGGCAATAGCGAGGTGGGGTCAGCTTGATCGATTCCATAGCTTTTGTCCTCCAGGCTTGCATCTTCTTCTTCTCAAACTGTGCACTTTGTGTGTGTGTCTTTGGTCAGTTTGTACATTTATTGTCTGTGCATAGGTATTGATCGTATGTGTCCACATATGGATACACACACACATACAAACAAAGGTGTGACTGCACCATACTAAGTTATACTGTGCGTGTGTGCACATATACAGTACGTATTTGTTTTCATGTACCATATACATGTGCACACTCCTCTATGTGCTTTGAATCAGGATAAACAGAATGCTTTTCAGGTGATATGAAGATTGAATGTCAGTGACAGGAAGGCGTGTGTGTGTGTGTGTGTGTGTGTGTGTGTGTGTTTGACATTGTGTGCGTGTATGATTGCACCTTTCCATGTGTTCACTTGGTGACAAATAGCTGACAGGCACCGTGTCCAGCAGCAGGTGGCGGGTGGAGGAAGCAGGCGTGCATCGTCCTTGGCTCTCTCATCATATCGATCTCCCTCCATCTTATTTAGTTCCTGCCAAAACCCGTGGCTCTGTATTGACTCAAGCTTATTACACCTCACTTCTACCCAACCACACAGCAAAAGGTAGAACAAAGCAGCCTCTGGCAGGGGGAATCTGCTCCAATGCCTCCGAAACAAGCGCTTTCATCAAAAGTTATTCACTGACTCAAAGAGAATACTGATGAGTTGTCTTTGAGGTGAGTGTGAGCAAACTCCCAAGACAATAGATTTCAGGGAGAAAAACGATTCTGGGTTTTAATTGAGGATACTAAGCCTTCACCTACTTATAAGATCAAAACCTGGATCTGAAATCAGTACTTGACCCTCAACCTGAGTTAACAAGGAACACAGAGTGATTTATTATGTTTTGATGTAGGTAGGGAAGGGTTTTGTGTGTGTGTGTTACAGCTAATCAGCAGTACGCTACTCATTTGAGAGTGAGCTTTTGGCTAATAGACAATCCAGTACCTTTTCCAGGAAAATCACATATTTGGGGAGCCAAACCTGTACGAGCCTATTGCACAGTCCAGTGTGATCACTTTAAATGTATTGGATTTAAATGGGGTTTACATAGTCACATGACATTTAGTGGATGCTTTCATCCAGAATGCTTTACAGTGCCACGACAGCTTATTTTGGAAATGGGTCGCATCAATGGGAATCAAACCACTTATTCTGACAGTGTTAGTGCCGTGCTCCAACTACTGGGCTACAGAACAAACAGCACAGTGGGCAGTCTATTTTATGGCACTGTAAAAGGGATAAGGATATTAGTGTCGTACAAGCATGGAGGTGATCTCTCTTTTATTAAAGATTATTTTTCGAGGGCATTTCTGCTTCATTAGATGTCCTAGTGAAGGTTGGGAGACGCCAGCAATGGAGGAGGGGGGCCACATGAGACACAAGCCATAAGCCAGACTCAAATCCAGAAAATCCTGAGCACGTAGTAAACACCTGAGTCCACCCAGAAGCACAGAGGTTGTCTCATAACTGTCCGCGGTTATTAAGTGGCTATACCCAAAGGCAGGCATAATGGAGCTGAACATTGAATGGTAGCAGCTGACATGCTCTTCAGGTACTCAACCATCTGTTGTTTACACTCTGCTGCCACCAAGAATATCTGACAGTGACACAGCTGTCCCTGGCTCCGTGGTGCCGCAGACATGGCGATTCAGAGAGCGCTGTCACGGGTCTGTTCTGCAATTTTCAACTGGATTTCTTTCTAGACAAGTTTCTTATATGGTAGAATTGGTGAAACAATGCAATCATTCATTGAGCAAATATAATGGAGGTTGGAGAGGAGTTATTCAGTCTGGATTTAGAGCCTAGTGTACACTACAAAGTTCAATGAAGGACAGTGGAAATTCATCTCAAGTTCTAAAAGCTGCTTGCACGGCTTGCAGGATATATATGGCCACTCCCACCCCACCTCTGCTGATCAATCAGTGGCAAGATCAGACGTGACCGACAGGCTGCGCCTCTGCCCTGGCGACCTATGGTGAAACGATGTCTGACATGAGAATCCACCACCCAGGTTACAATGCAGTCAAAGAAGTAGGGAACAAGACTGACAAGACTGTATGTGTGTGTGTGTTTGCGTGTGTGTGTGGGAGAGCTGATGAGTCAGACTTGTCATTTGTGCTATACCCGCAGATTAACACAGAATTGATCAAGTCAAGGAAAGAAAATGGCAGCTGTGTGTGTCTGGGTGAGTAAATCTGACTCTCTCTCTCTCTCTCTCTCTCTCTCTGTGTGTGTGTGTGTATGTGTGTGTGTGTGGTCCAAGACTGTTCACCAATATGATGCTTTTACACTACACAGATGGCAAAAGTAGTCGGCACATAACCAGCCACCCACACACCCACAGACATGTGCATGACCTTTGAGCCAAAGCATATGAGACACCAAGAGGCAGGTGTACAGAGCTGTACAGCAAATACGACCATTTAGTTCAAAGAAGTTTAGTTTAAATTTATTTATACAGTGATGAATCACAGTCAGAGAGATAATAAGAAGTGATAAAATACAGAAAGAATCACAGAAAGAAGAAAAGCATCCACTAATCTGCGCAGGGAAACGAGGCACAAAGAGACGTAATTTTAAATTATGACACGTCTTCTAGAAACCAACTAAAATAGTTTATTATGTTCATATGTCAAGACGTGTCAATCGTCCCGTCATCACATAATAATAGGAAGGGTCATATAGACACATGGGCCACCCGGGTTCTTGAAGGGTACATACACACTACATATTCATATATTGTGCAGCCTGTTGACAGTGGAAACGGAAAAATAGAAAAAAAACGGTTTACATGGCTAATGTGACAGGTAAATAAAAATACAAAAATTTAGATTTGGTTCATGGGTGATCAAAAAAATACATGGTTTGGATGGGAATGTACCAGCAGGGAACAAGTGTGAACCCTGTGTGTGTGTGTGTCAAGCTGCACACCAGAATACCAGAGATGGGACAGGATGTTGGTCAGGATGACTGAGTGAGGCCTTCTCTCACTCTTGGATGTACCAGGTTTGTCTGTTCATGTCCTTGACACAGTTCGGTGACCGTCACTGCACGAGGCAAATTCCACCGCTGGATATGATGTGACACACACACATACTTCTCTACCTGCCCGTTTCTCTGGCAATGCTGGGTCGGCGGCCATTTATGCCCCCTTGCACAGTCTCTGCAGGGAACCAAAGCAAACTGGGGAGGGGGGGAGCGGGGACAGAAATAGATGTGGCACAAACATCCCTCATTGCCTTGCCCAGGACTGTTTTGACTAATGAGCCAGTATTGCAGTGCGGTTCATTCCCGAAGGGTGCACAGGGTAGCGTTAGTGCCCTCTTCTCCTTGCCCTATTTTCTCCTTTATGCGAGAGTGTGAGCATGCCTTGTAGGTCTGAGTAAATTTAATGTGTGTATGTGTGTGTGTGTGTGTGTGTGTAGTTGACATGATATATTCACCCTGGGCTGGGAACGGCAAGTTTTCAACTGGGTCACTATAGAAACCTCGGCTCCAACTGATAGCTTAAGTTCTTTGACCAACACACGATCTTACACTACTAAAAGTCATCACAGGGGGAGGGTGGTGGAGATGGAGGGGGGAAATATAAGAGATGGGGAACAGCGATATTATATATAGGGAACACACATGGCCTAAATTTCATTTTTAAAATTTATTATTAGCTCAAGCCATGCCTTCCCATAAGTGTTGCATCACTACCTAACACAGTTATTCATGTCCTCAGTGTGTTTCTGTGCACATCCAGTGTCACTACCACAGTGTTGTGTGTGTGTGTGTGTGTGTGTGTGTTTTAGTGGGTTAACGTGACCACCTAACCTCTTCCTCGTCCTCTTTCAATTTTATTGCCAAGGTCACAGCAAACCAAACATGACCAGCCTAACACCACCACCACCTTACTTTTCCCTGGACACCTTTACAATTCCAGTGAAATTCCCAAAAGATATTAAGTGCAAAACTCAGTGCAAAGGCACACAATGTAGTCACTCACATGCCATGTTTGACCTTTTGAGGAGATTTCATTTTCAAAGACAGGACGTTGAAGCTCTCATTTGGGTTCTGTGCTGTGAGGTTCAGAGAGACTCATCGTTTGGCGAACTTCTGTAAGACTGACCCTCTCTTGGACTGTCAGCCACAAGATGGCTGCTATGAGAACCTTTCTGCTGCCACCTACTGTACAGGAAAATCAATTAAAAACACTTACAACATTAAAATGGTTCCTCAAAATGTAAAAAACAGAATTTTTTTGCCTCATCGTTGCCCATGATAGTGTGTACTGCGTATACTGTAGATTCTTCTACATGAAAAAGGATATGCTCTCAGTGTTTATCATTCAGCAGACTGAGATTAGCCTACTCATTTTAAAACTACTACCCCTAACCCCCTCACCACTCCTCAAAAACATTTCCAGTTAGAATTCACTTTGAAGTTCCACCCGTGAGTGGAAGAACGCTGATTTATTGAAATATTTTCACTTAAGATAGTCACGTCTCTCAACAAAGGATTTCCACCAAACATTCTTTCTTGTGGGGGCTCAAATTGCTGCCGCTTCCTTTGTTTTGACTCGTGTGAACTTTTCTAATCTGATTGCTCTGTTTGCATGTTCTAAAGTTCAACCCAAATATACATCAATACAGCCAGATAGTCATCGGTGTTTATCAGCTCGGTATTTTGCCGTCATGTGGGGTGTAGAGGGACTTGAAGATTATCCATTAAATGCTTCCACACATACTTATTATTATGGTCTGGTGTGTTTCCACACTTAGACACACAGACACATACGCACTCTGGTTCTTTTACCGACTGCAGTTAAAAGGAAACGGTTTCCAAAATCCCACCGGAGCCAAATCCCGACTCATTGTCTTGGCTGGTTGCCCTCTTCATGTGAAGCCAAGGAGCCAAACTTACTACTGGGAGTGAGTGGCTGCTGCAGTGTGGCGGAGACTCCCTGCAGCTACTGAAACTAATGGGCACTCTTTGAAAAAAAAAAAGAAACTTAATGATCCCCATAGGGAAGTTCTCTTTTTGCTTGTCCGCCTCTACAGGGAGGTCAGGGTCAGCTACAGAACAGCATCCCTGGAGCTGGTAGCAATTTGGTATCTTGCTCAAGGGCGCTTAAGCAGGGCAGATGCCTGCTGTCATGGGGGCTTTATTAATTTCTGATCATACTGGACCTGTCATCTGAATTTAATCTACCCACTGATCTCAAAACCCAGTGCTTGAAACTGGTTTAAAAGCCATCCAAGCCAGGCTTTGTGTATGTTTTACCTATTTGATTGACTTTGCCTGTCATGCAACTGTTATAATTCATGTTGTTTCTTTACCTTGTATGCTTGAGTGTTATATGAATGTTGTTACTCTCTACTATTGAAAGGCCACACGGGTCTTACTCAGTCTAAATCCTAGAATTGGGGTTGCCTTGAATCAGGTGTAACTGAAGTGGATTGAAAAACAAGTTTTAAAAAGGGGAAAACTGGCTGGCCAGACAGAGAGGCACAAGTGAGAGACACTAGTACCTTGGCGCTGTTCACAGCTCTGCACCAGTCACAAGATAATCGATGTTGTGGCAGCCCACAGCAGTATTCATCAATCAGCCAACAGCGGCCCTGTCTTAAGTGTGTCTCTCTCTCTACACACACACACAAACACACGGTGCACATTGGGTGTAATTGTTGACCATCACTCTTGGCAGTTGGACCACAGGGTGATCTCTCTAGATTGTCAGATAGTGATCCCAGGCAGCAAACACTAGACTGAGGCCCGGCAGCAATAAAAAGAGAGGTGAAGCCAACGTGTCACTCCATGGTTGAGACTGTGGCAATTTCTGAGCATTATCTCCTTTCACGTCAGACACGGGTAGAGACTGAAAAAGAAGAGAGAGAAGAATAGAGAATAGAGAATAGAGAATAGAGAACGGTTATTTTCTTGCAGACAGACTTGTTCAAGCTCTGCTAAAAAAGTCCATAGCCCTATTATAGCATCCCCTTATCAATATGTGTTGTTTTATAGAACAATATACAAGTATTACATTAGTTTATTACATAGCTTCTTTAAAATCTATGAAATTAGGTATTGTCAGTGGGGCTTCAGAGTGGCTGTAACCAGAGTGGTTTGTCCCTGCCAGCCTGCTGCCCAAAGACCATGTCTAAAGATGTGCGCAGTGTGCCCTTTGTTGAAACAAATGCCTTGCAGCACAATCTAAAAGCGGACCAATAATCAACACCTTCCTCTGGCATCAACACTTGGTGACCTGCATGAGTTTTCCCCTCCTTGAGCTCCAAGTTTGCTGTCCACTACTGCCACCTTGTGTTAGCCTCAAGCAAGACACTGCACCGATTCAGGGTGAAGGGTGAACCGAGCACCTGTTGGAGGGTATTCATTTGGCCAAGAGGGTTGTTGTTGTGTGTGGGGGGTTGGGACTTGGCACATTGATTTTTTCTGGACTAATTGAATGGGGCAGTTCTTGCTTATTGTTACTGAAAGACACCAAACATTTTGTGAGAACTAGCTAGAATATTTAGGTTTTCTTATGAAGATCACAAATTCAAAATCAAAGTCGCTATCTTATTTGCACGCTCGGTCATAAGCATTTTGGGGTTTCCCCATTATATTGAAAATAAAATGAGCCTCAGTTTATGAGCATAGAAACTAGGCTTATTCTTACTTACTCTTGTTAGTGGAGAATCACCTTATGACTTTAAGAAAATGATGGACAGGCGAATAGTTGTATTGCAAACATACTCATGTCTGGGCTGGACAGCTCAGTTGGTAGAGCATGAGACTATCACTATGGATAAAAGCGTCTGCTAAATGACTGTAATGTAATGTGTCAAGGTATGAAGAGAGTTCAACTTGAGGCCTGAATTCAAAGCCGATGTGGAGCCCTACGAAAACTTGGATGGGATTAATCAGGCACATGGGAGCTTGAGTTACAATACAAGTATTGATTGTTCCACTGTTGAATGGTCCAGATAGTAAAGCTCTTTGTTACTATAGGGCTGCCACAGGTCAGATCACATTGCATTGTGACTGTTCACCCACTGTTCCCCACTGTCTGTTCAACACCCATAACATACCAGAGGCCAAATCTGTGCAAACATCATAGGGACTCTCTCTCACTGAGGGAACATGTGCTTCCATGTCTTGCCATGTGTCCGGGAATGGAGATTTTACTCACGGTTCATAAACCCTGTCCATTCGTCTTAAGTAAATTACTTAAACGTGTGTGTGTGTGCACATTTGTCCCAAATTCTATAGGACAATAGAATTAATGTGTCTTCAGGACACTTAAAAAGTACATTAAAATACATAAACCAGACTTTATATTTTCATTTCAGTCCTTGAATCCCCCCCCCCC
>CABFOQ010009264.1:2161-21451 GCA_900660455.1 Gephyroberyx darwinii
GGATCACTTAGGTGGCAAAGAGGGTGGGGCATGTGGCTCATGCAAGATGCTGATTGGGTCTCACTACACCTGAGTTTTGAGTGGCAGCTTCAGGGCTCCTAACAATTTCCTGCCTTTAAATGCAGCGTTTGGAAAAAGAGGGGTCCACTGAAATCACAAACAGACAGAGGAAGAGAGCAATAATCAGAGAGAAGGAGGGCGAAAGAGAGAAGAAAAAAAATAGAGGGGAGGGGGGTAGAGAAATAAGAGGAAGCACACGCAGTAACAGTTGAGAAAGCCGAAATTCAATGCGGAGACAACGTGATCATGGTCATTTACAGCATGGCTGGAGACAGTCGGGTGCATTGGAATAAAACTGTCAAAAAGTAGGAAAAGCAAACCCTGTGTGGTGACAGCAGACATTTCATTAGTTATGCCCAAAGAATTACAGAGAAATAATTGCAATATACAAATCCTATACTATTATATGAGATATATATATTTAGAAGGCCATTTTAGTGAAACTATCCCATGAAGTGTTTTCCATACACATAACTGTGGTGATAGGACTTTGCAACACAACACAACATCAATTAACATGAATCAACATCAATCCTGTTGGACCAGGAACACACAGATCACACATCTGATCTATTGGGATATTTTCCCCAATAGAGGAAGTTGGGATATTTTCCCAATAGATCAGGGTACTTTTCATTTTCTGTAGATTCTCCAGGCCTGGAAAACCCAATTTGTCAAGTCCGTGTTTATTCCAGGTTTTCCATTACTTGAGGAACCCTGCAGGACGCTGATGATTTTGTGTTTTAGTGCTCATTCACGATGATGTAGTTTACATCAGTTTCATGATTGTAGTTTAACAGAATCTCACAACAATTGCGAATGAAGTTTTATGATTTCAAAAATGTAGAGTGATAATTTTCTGGAAAATGTGTGTGTGTGTGTGTGTGTGTGTGTGTGTGTCCGCGCACATGTACAGGCAGTTCTTTATTAGGCTGCACCGGTAGTAGTCAGCCGGCTCCCTCAGTAGCACCTACCTTACCAGTGATGTCATTCACAGCTACATGAACAAAGATGGAGGCCTCTTCCATACCTTCCAAGTACACGTGGCGGTAACCTGCACGCAAACACATCACAGCAACATCAGCATCAGCATTACCAATGAATGAAACTCATCTTGTTTTATCAATCAGCAGTGAAATGAATAGGTACTTAAACATGTACAACAAACACAAACACTTTTGGTACATGATGTGCTTTAGGGTTTACAGGTTTATGAAAGCCCATATTTTTGGACTGAAGTGGTCAATAGCTGATCTTAAATATATTTTAATCTGCCAGTTTTCATGGCAAACAAATTCTGAAAATTAAAAGAATTCAGTGTCCAGAATTTTATTCTGGTCAGAGTGGAAACGCCTCTGAAACAGCATTTAGAACATGGGACACTAAAACTCCACTGAAACCCAAGATGATAATAAAAATAAAAAAAAGCACACTTGTGTGCCGATCGAAATGTTGCGTTAGAATCAATTCAGGGCTTTGCATAGACAGCCAGTGTAGTATTGATCAATGATACAATAATTATATAATCAAACTGCATCATATCCATCATACCGGAGGTAGACAACACTGACTGGTTTATATCTGAAGAAGACGACAATATTGACCCCATATATCAGTCTAACCCTTGTCCTTATTTCTCTTACTATGCAGCCACAAAAGTGAATTTTCTTGTCTATGGACCAAAAAAGAATCATATCTTACGCAACCACACTAGAATAATAAAAAAATAAAAAAAGGTCAGCACAGGAACGACCTGGGGGGAGGGCGAGGTTGGATGAATCAGCTCCATCTAAAAGCCAGTCGGGGGTACAAACGGCCACTTTACGGTGCCTTACCTGTTATCATGCTATTGAAGGCGATGGTACGCTGGCCGATGAAGTCCTGGCCGATGGGGTCATGGTCCCACACTAAGAACCGCACCAGGGCCAGCTCCGGCATGTGGAGGGTGAACACCAGAGTCTCCTCCCACATTGGGTTGAAACCTAGGGGGGATAAACAGTGAGAACAGAGAGTGAGAGTAATAGAGATGGATAGATAGGGTGGACGGTCCAGGAGAGAGTTAGACAGCAAGCTCAGCTGTCATGAATAATTCAGGGTGTGTGTGTGCAGACAGTGAGGTGCTGCCTGTGCACATCTCCCCATGCTGAGCTCATCCATTATAGATCAGAACCCATAGAGATAGACAGCAGATAGAAGTGTACACACACACACAGATAGAGTCATATTCAACACACGCATCGCTCCAACCACCACATGCATACATTAATCACATGTCACAGCCAAACCACAACAAACCGCTGCTCTCCACATGCAAAAACAGAAGAAATCCTGTGTGGCTCAATGCAAAGAGCAAGGCACCAAGCAGAGGGAGCTCAATTCCCACAGTGGCCAGCCATCCGTACAAAAAAAAAGTACACTTATTCATTCATTGTAATGGATGTGCTTTGGGGGGGAAAGCATCCACCAAAGTGATGTGTCCAAACACAACACTGGCTTCGTTAACATGTACAGAGATGTAACCTTTTAAAGGTGCTATGTGTATCATTTTAACATCAATAAATCAGTACCACATTCATTTTGTGACATTAGTATACTTACCATAGACAAATGAGACCATCACCGAAAAGATTGGCAGCCACTATGCTGAATTTTACATTGTGTAGCACTAGGTAAGATTTGGCGGGAAAGCTTGCTCTATGGCACAAAACAGGAAGAGGGCGCTGTTCTTCCAGTGCAAACAGAGCTACAGCTTTCAGAGTTTCTGGCAATGGCAGATAGAGGAAGGAGAGAAAGGAAGATGGAGAAATCACTTCCAACATGTTGATCCTCTTCAGTAAAGTCAAAAGATGCCAGGGAGGGGGAGGGGAGACAGGAAGGGGTTTATGGGAAATGTAGTCTTGGTTTTGAGAAACACTAGCACTAACAATACAACAAGCGTGAGATAGAAGCTACGAATCTTCTTGACCATGGTCTCATTTGTTTACAGTAATTATACCATGTTATCACGGTTAATGTGATAATGATAGTCATATTTTAAATACTACATGTAGTACCTGTAACTCAGTTCCTGAAATAACCTAGTTTGGGCATGTAAAATCTTTAATTTGGTTAGAATAACCTTGGTCATACTAATTATAAGACCCCCGGTTATGATGCCTGGCTTACTCCCATATTAAACAGGTTAATGTGGCATGGGAACATCTTATTCCTTTCACTTTGGGTTCTCGCCTCTACTCAAACATTTTCAGTAGATTTCTAGGGTTGAGTGCATTTCCAGCAACAACTACAGCCTGCCATACTTGACATGTGTGATTCATTATTTTGAAAGCCATAACTAACTGCCAGTAACATCCAGTTAAGTAGTCGACCAAGTGTCAGGAAGATCGCACAGATTCCTCTTGGGATCCCCTGTATTAGCAGTAAGCTACTATTGCTCAGTCAATAGTTAATGTTAGGTTCATTCATAGCAACAGGGAGACTCGGTCGCAGGGTAGCAAAGATTCTTGTGAACAGCTGAGTCTGAATAAAGCCTTAACTAGAGTATGACTAGTACTTTTACTCTGGCATGGAAACGTAGCCAATGAAACAACTCCAGGGTCAGAGGTCACTCATTCAACTTGTCATCCAGCTCACCATTGTCGTCCACCACCCTGGTCTGCTCCTTGCAGCAGTCCACTGGCAGGCCGATGATCTCCACCTCCACGAAGGGATCGATGATCTGACACAGACATAAGTGTGACATAGCATTAAGTCATCACTTAATACTCACCGGTGTTCTCACCGTGCCTTGATGAGAAATTCCATGACCTTTCCATGGCTTTCCATAACTAAGTCAGAGCACTGCCATGATCTAAAACTTCCTGGTTTGTTAATGTTTTTTTTTTCTAAAGGGGTGGACAGTCTAGATGGTTTCCAGTCTGGAAACCATCTAATGCAATGCCTGTGTGAAACAGGTTTGATAATACATTCTGCTTCTTCCTGGTATTCCGCAACTTCTCAAATTCCCTCTCTCAAAATTCCATGACATTCCAGCAATCCCATGACCAGTGGGAAGCCTAACTCACAAAACCTAGCCTTAGACAGTAAATGAAGGAAGAAAATTCACAAAGGTAATGTATGTATATTGGATTTATTTTATTTCATGGAACAAAACATAGTATATGTGTATAATCAATGGAAGGTCCTCAAAAGTACAGTAATACAAGGGTGTGTGTGTGTGTGTGTGTGTGTGTGTGTGTCTCATACCTCTCCCCTATCCCCTAGCATGGAGTCTTTGGGTTTGGGAAGCTGCTGTCCACTAATGATCTTCAAGACCAGTTGTTTCTTCATCTGGCCTGGCAGCGGGTCCTCCAGGTTGGGGTTAAAGGCACCTGGACAGAGAGGGGCAAAGACACTTTATATTAGCAATGATTATAATCGTACTAAAATATCAATACTAAAACTTTTGGATTGAAGTGGATTTCCGATTTCCTACTATGACATGATGAACCATTTACATGAGCTTACCTTCACACATGCAAGCAGGCTTGAGGATGTAACCGCAGTTGGCATTGCTATAGAACTTGGCTCTGTTCAGCTGGAGCACCCGACCTTCTGACTGGTAGTTCAACGCAACTGAAATAAAATCAATTCATTATTGTCAGTAGGTTGAATTATTCCCTTATGTGCTGGCTAACGGCTAATAAAGATAATTAAGTATCAAGAGTAAGAGAGAGCAAAATGCTTTAAAATAATACTAATAATAAACTATTTGTATGCAAGATAATGCAAGAAAACTAAACAAATGCAAGATAACTAAAGTAATAATTAAAGTGGCAATTATAAAAAGGCTTGTTCAAGTGCTTTTTAAGAAGATCAAAGTCATTCTGCTAGCCTGGTCTCCTCAGGGAGGGAGGGCCCCAGGGCTCTGGCGGCAAAAGCCCGGTCACTGTTCGTCTTTAGCCTGGACTTGAGGAGTGCCCAACCTGAGGATCTGAGGCTGCACACTGGCTCATAAGGGGATTTATTACAAGGTCTGAAATGTAGCTGGGAGCCAGGCCGTGCAGTGCCTTAAAAGGTCCTCAGTACATTCTTAAAAAGCAATTGCAAATCTAAAAGGCAATCAGGGATGGGCTCTGATCCATTTGTGTCAGTTAAGATCCCAGCTGCTGCATTTTGAACAAGTTGGAGACGTGACAGACGCTTTGGGCTGATGCCAGAGTAAAGAGAGTTAGAGTATTGTTGACATGTGGTGCAATCGCAGTACCAAGCTGGCATCCGGTGTTCCAGAAGGGCTGCGGGTTGAAGTTGGAGGAATCCACGCGGTAAGAGGAGGGGTAGATACGGGAGAGCTGCCGCTGGTTGAAATGGATGAAGGCAGTCGCTTTCTGCTGCATGATCTGATGGGCTTTGGTCTCGCTCAGTGACGAGACCTGCCAACTGCAGCTGGCTGCTAGGGAAAACACAGAGACACCTTGACACCTTGATCTGGATATTTAGCCAATTCATTTTCTTCACGAGGCACCGGGAGAATAAAGTTTCTAGCCATTCAGTTAAAAGTAAAACTCCACAGATACAAATTTCTAGAAGGCTGATACTGAAACTGATATTTTTGGATAGAAACTGCTGATAGCTGCTGTTCAGTATCTTTAATTTCCATGCCAAAAAAACAATCCAAAATGCCAAATATTCAGTGTTTCCCCCAGAATTGTATTCGTGGAAAAGCCTCTGAAACAACATTTCAACCATGGGTCACTAAAACTCTCCACTGAAACCCAGGATAACTAGAATAATACTAAAACATACATACTGCATCTGGTCAAAATGTCTCATTACTATCAATTCAGTTTAAGGGCTTGCCATAGACAGCCAGTGCAGTAATAAATAAATGTGTTCTCAAACAAACTGCATCATATTCAGATCATATTCAATATTGGCCCTGTGTATCGCAAACCCATATAACAGTCTAACCAGATTATGGTGATCTGGTTGGCCGTACCAAGTAGTTTCAATGAGAAATGCTAACAATGCTAACGCTAGACATTTGTCCCATTGAGTAGAGCTGCTCACCTTGCGCCTCCATATCATGGAGGCCCACAGACCGAGTGTATTTAACAAGGTCAGACAAAGCTCTGGATAACTTCATGGTCTTCTTCTTCCTATAATGTCAACAATAGCAACAGTTAAAAAACATACTGTTACATGAAAATAGCAGAACAGGTTGAAATTAATGGAGTGCCTGAACCGGAGTGAGTTTAATAATAGCAATAATTTTGTCAATTTAAAATTTTTTAAATTTTTTAAACTAAGAAACTTCTTAGTAAAACTGTATTTTAAAAGGCATAAGTCATTGTGTAGTCATCATAAGCACATAATCATATCATAACCATATCAGAAAATGTAATAATGTCTCATAAAGCATAAACCCCTATGATTACTTCAAGTAATTCATGAACTCAAGATAATACTTCAGTCAAGTGGCTTGTAACAACGTCATAAATGTGTCATCGCTGCATGATGCATGAGAACATTTTCTAATGTAATTATGAAGGCTTATAATACATTATGACCAAAATAAATCTGTAGCCCTGTGATAAATATATACATTATAATAATTTTGTAATTCCATATCCACAATGTGTTATGATACAATATGACATTTTCTCAAGTGATTATAATGTGTGTATGATGATGGCTATATAATGTCTTAAGACAAACATTTCAAGTGTTCAACCCCCCCCATATTAACAGCACATCTCTATGGGGACATCCATATGTCTATCTGGTACTGGAAATGTGTGTGTGTGTGTGTGTGTGTGTGTGTGTGTGTTTCGTACTTGCTGTGGTGCAGGGGGGCACGGGACGCACTACTAGTGCTCTCCTGGTCTGTATCCGTGTCTTCCATGCTGGATGCCTTCTTCAGCTTGGCTGTCTTTTTCTACAGTGGCAACAATTACTTAGTTACTTCTCCAGAAACAGGGGGACACAACAAATAAGATACCTGGGAATATCTGCGTGGGAGATCTTTTCATGCGTAAGAAGCTTTAAGGGATGACTTGTAGCTAGCGAAGTTATATTATATCTTATTAACAAGATTAAAGAGCAAAAACATAAATATGTTTAAAGGAATGCACCAAGTTTTTGGGAGATTGTTTCGTTGGTTAACTCCTGCATCAAGTGATGAGAACATAGACACCAAATTCATTCATGTGTCTCTTGCTGATTGGCTCTGGTGCTCCAAGGAGCCCTTTCTGAAATTAACGATGTATCTAATGTTACTTACTTCCCTCCAGACACTGATACGTTTTTCTGTCTGACATTGACATAATGCCATGACTAAAGCTGAGACATGATCAACTTGGAGAGGAGTGCCCCAAATACTCAATTCTGATTGGCCATTGGTCATTCTGAGGTGACACCTTGTGCCAAAAAGAAGGCCCCAACAGGGTGACCACAACTTCAATTGCCAAAGATCAAGGAAGACACAGAGAGATGGGATCAAAAAGGCAGTAAAGCAAAAGAGAAAACAAATGACTGGGCCAACCTTGCGTTTGGAGAAGCTGCCCATGAAGGAACGGCCGGTACGTTTGTTGCTGCTGGGGTTTGCCTCGTCTGCTGTGTCTGTCCCATCGTCACCTTTGCCCTGAAAGCAGAAGAGATCAGCTCTCCCTGTTGCCCTTAGATCATGTTGGAATGGTGGATGGGTGAGTATGGGGACTTTAAGGATTCAATCGATATGGGTTTTTAATGGTAGATACAGACATGTTTGGGCTGAACTTGCCAGCAGATGATATTTTATGCTAATTTTCAACAGCTTTAAATTTTCATGCGAAAAAAAGTTGCAAAAATTATAAAGATTCTGTGACACTCAGCAGGGTGGAAAAGCTCTGAAACAGCATTTAGTCCATGATGGGCCATTAAAACGCTCCAGTGAAAGCCAGACTAATGACATTCTTTTTGGTGGGTTATCAGCTCCTTAAGGCAGGGGGAGGCAGTTTTCATTGCGTTTTACAGACAGACACTGAAGCTGGTGATTAAAATCATATCACCACGTCCATCACAATGGACAATACTGACTGGCCAATATCCTATGAAAAGGCCAATATCGGCTCTATATATCGCCTCATTTTCAACATAGTGCAGGTAAAATATACATGAATCATTCAGGTTGTGAAAGCACCAAAATTGGTGTACAGATTGATGCCCTAAACATGGTACCAATCGGCCATGGTGGCCATATTTCTTTCCCCCACTGTAAGAAAATGGGTTTTGCTGCATATCTGTTGAACACACCATGACTGAATTGAAAAACATGTATCTAGACCTATGTTTTGATGGCTAAAGGCTACATGGGGCAGATCAAAAACTGTTCATATCATCAGCAAATGATCTAGCAAATTCAATATCTTGTGAAGAAATGAAGTAAAATTGCAGTTTTAAGAGAACAGAGAAATCAGAATTTCCCCTGACAAAGTAAGGATATCAGGGTTTGTTTGGGAGGATCTAGTATTGAAGGGCTGAATTCAAACGTGTCTCTCTTTGTAAGCAAACGTATTTGAGTACTAAGCAAAAATGGTCACTTCACCGTTTTATTCCACCTAATCAAATGTGAAAGAGTCATCTGCATGCTAATATAGCCTCAGTACTGAAACTGGTTATAGTTTGGACCAATCACCATCTACTGCCACATTAATTATTGTGATGGGAAAGTCAACCACCATGAGCTCCATGCTCTTTTCCACTTATGTCCTGCTTCATATTAATGTCACACTTTCACACCATCACACTGGGAGCTGCCCAGTACAACCAAGCAAGTGCCTTGCTCAAGGACACCTCTACAATAGGGGAGAACATTACCCATTCACTTTCCCCGACCCATGGCTTTCCAGCTGGTTCAGGGGTTTGAGCTGGTGGTTCCTCTTCTGTTTATTGTGTGCCAGAGGATTTTCCCCAAGACCTACCTGACACTGGATGTTTCGAGCAGCAAATGTAAAAGCTTTCATGAACTGGCTAGAGGTTGAATCTCTATTGTGTTAAATCAATCGGCATGAGAGAGTAGCAAAATGCACATTTATTTACATCAAAATGTCCCAGATTATTATTTAAATAAAAGGCACCTGAGACCTCTCTGCTTGGCACACAGCATCAAAAGAGAAGCCTCTGTGATGGAATAGTGCTATCCACGGGACTAGACTTGTACCCCAAAGTCCCTCCTGACCACACAAACAGCGGGTTAGCTAAAATTATTGGCTAGAACAAGAATGGCTTCTTATCCTTACAGCTATATCGGAGGGTTTGCCAGTGGAAGGCAGGGCAGCGATGGTGAAGCTATCTGGGTCCTCTCTGTCTCGGATCTTGGACTCCTTCATCAGGTTGTCCAGCTTCTTCTTGGCCAAGTTCTCCACCTGCTTTCTGTTGGCCGAGGTCTGGAGAAGGGAAGGAGTAAGAGTTACACAGACAGAGAGAAGGATTAAGAACATTTGTACATGGTGCCAGGGACGAGGGTAACTTAAGAACATTCAGTAGAACCTCAGCTATTCAACCTCTTCTCCATAATCAACTGAGAAGTCAACCTACCGACTGAAACAGACTTCATTATGAAAATGAAACTGGGATTTATTGCTGCAGTTAAAACATTCCAGGTCCAGTTAGACTGAATTATCCTATTTTGCATGGGCCAAATAATGCTTTAAGCCAATGTGTTGTTCTGAACAATCTTGCCTTGAAAGAAAACGTAGGTTTCTGAGGTCCTACTGTAAAATAAACTCTTGGAAAAGTGTCAGTTTTAACCTGAAAAAAGAAGCAAGAAGAAAAAACAACAACATGCAGGATCCTACAGGAATGTAGGAGCTCAGGTTTCATGGAGACGAAAGATGAAGCGACACATGGTCTGGTACATAATGCACAAGCTCCCAGATAATTTCATGGATGATGGCTTTTATTTCAGTCAATGAAGAAGACAATGAAATGGAGGATTTCCTTGGTGAGAGTGCTGATCTATGTCCCAACTGGTATAATAAGCACATGCTCACATCAGCCACTAGGTGGCATAGTGTATCTTCAAATGAGCTCAGATAGTTAGTCACTAGAATGCACAGTAGGCAAAATGCTGGATAAAGACTTTACAGAGTATAATCCATAACATAGGTACTCACTATAGATGTATTATAACTAGGGTTAGACCAAGGGTTATTATCCTGGGTTTCAATGGAGAGATTTAGTGTCCCCATGGTCTAAATGTTGTTTCAGAGACATTTCCACCCTGACAAGAATAAGATTCTCCACTGAAACATATTCTTTGGAATTCTGTTGCATGAAAATGAAATATGACATGAAATATTGGCTTAAATCCAATATTTACAATATTTATGGCCCATAACTCTAACATGGAGAATAGTTTGCTACCAGATCCAAAATTCTTACCTCTTACACCTTAAAGAATGCAACATTTTGTTGGACATACCACGTTAAACACAGGCAGTTTCACAGGCAGTATGATAAAGTATGACACATGACTCGGGTGAGGATTTCTAAAGAGGTTGAGAATGAGCTTGTCATACAATACCTTCCACTTTGAAAGAAGTAAGCAACATTGAAAGGAGGGAGGGAGGGGGCAGATAGAGAGAAAAGACCATGAGAGAAAGAAAATGAGAACAGATACCCACACAGAAAGAAAGAGAGGAAAAGAAGAGAAAGAGAAAGACATACATACTAATATAGGAGGCAAACAACAGAGCATTACAAAGACAAGATAAGAGACTAGGGTCCCGTGGACACTAACCGACTCTTAACTGAGAGGTAATCCATCAAACACAGAAAAATACATGCATACGCACACACACCCATATTTGCAAATTCACACTGCATCTGTTAGACACCAGTTAGGTAGCAAGTAAACGTGGTGAAGTGGAGGAAAAGACAAGAAGAGGACAAGAAGGCTACGTACATCTCCATTCATCAGCTTACAGTCGTCCTCCATTTCATCGGCACTGTCCTCATCTGAAACGTCTCCTTCCTCGGCGTTCTCGTCAATATTGGGAGGCAGCTTCTTACCCTGGTGGAGAAGGAAAGGAGAACAGAAGGCTTCACGTTATTATCACAAACAGCTTCTGTGCTCATCAAATTTGTTTGTGTTTTATGCATACATTTGGTTTGATTTGAGGTTTGTCTATCAAGCATTCTGGAATGTGGAGAATAAGAGACAATACTAGAATAGATTTGACCAGACTAAAATAGAGTAGAGTAGGAAATCAGAGCCAAGCAGCAAACAGGAACTTGCTTGCAGTCTTGGCTTGCCCACAAGCAGTTGAGCTGTGAAGTTGGTTATGTTGAAACCAGCCATCAAATATTGAAGCCTGTAATCCCCTTCCTTCCATTTTGTCTCCAGACATGGGCCAACATGGACACAAGAGAACAACTCCCTTATCCACACCATTAGGACTCAAACCAAGCCCCACAGCGGTAGATGTCTGCAATGAGCAGAGAGTTTGGTTGCTGCCAAAAACTGTGTGAATTATCCTCATATACCTGCTGCTCTGGGTCATATTCACCAGGGACAGTGGCAATGTAGGAGCAAACACCCTCATTGACAGGCCTCAAGAGGTAGGAGGAGGAGGAGGAGGAGGAGGGGAGGCACTATGAACAGACACAATAATGAAGCATGGATGGATTTGAAATGATGGTACTTGATTCTGCGGTAACGGTTGGGCCTGCTTTCACTCCATGGTTAGCCATCACCCGCTGTCACAGTGTCAAGGAGGTGCTGGCATGCAGCAACACTGTTTGGGTGATAATAGTCTGACATTGGCACCCACAGTGAGGCTGCACCTGGACGTAACTGCCTGCTCTGAGTGTTGCACGGTATTGAGAAACCAAAGTGCTGCACTGCAGACCATGGATACTGCCACGGTTCCTCACAGCTTATAGATTATAAGTGCCATCACAAACAGAATGGAAATTGTACACAAAGGTAGTAGTGATCATGTGGCAGCTGGTAATGGAGCACCTTGGCATGCCAGGTATTGGCACCATGCCTTCTCTTTAGTGAAAGCATCTGGTGTCAATAAACCCTCATTAACCTCGATACTTCACTGCTGCTCCATCCCCAGCCAAGAGGGGTGGTGCTGCTTATTGACTTGGTCTCCTGCTTCAGTTTGTTCAAGGAAAAATCCACCCTAAAACACTTAAACTATTAAAAAAACCAGCTGTTGGCGATGTACCTTGCATTTCTGGGTCCATTTGTGGTATAGCTTTCATATTCCTGTGACTGTGAAAAATGACAATGTGATGTCACAGGATCTTTCCTACAACGGAGGTACCATAAATACAAGCTTCCGCTTGGGAAAAAATATTCACATAAACCTTGTAGAGGTAATTCTGAATATTAAGTATTATTAATGAACTTTTAAGTAACTTAAGGCTCCGATATCTCCCACCTGACACTACGGAAGGGTGTCAACCATGGCTGCTGCTAATCTCGCAATCTACCACTCCAAGGTAATACAAATAATAATTACTAGTTATATTCACAAGTATGTGAATATAACTAGTAACTCAAGTATGCTTCTGCACAATCTACTCTTTTGTTGATTAACTACCTGCTCCAGTTCATTTGGTTGACAAAGCAATAAAGAGTTGCTGCTATGGAGCTAACAATAATCAAGGGCTTCCCAATGCGCTGAATGTGTAATTGCTTCCAGGTCAGAGCAATGGGAAATCTTCCCATCTTTCTGTTTTGTCATCATCTGGGAAATGTAGGAAATCAATAACTGAAGTAAAAGTAGACAAGGCAGGGTGAGGGAAAGTAAAGCGGGTACAATTAAAAGGTAAACTAGAAATTAACTCCTGGAATGCATTGAACATGGTGCGAGTTTCCTCACGTTGTGAATTACAATTGAAAACATGTTACATTACACCATTACACCACATTAAAATTGATTACACCACCCATATACTTTCACAATGGCCATAGAGAATTTAAGGGCAAATTTGGTAGAAAATGGAAAGGGAAATAATGTTTTGTACTCTTATCTGCAATTCTCACTGATAGAACAGATTTGGTTGAGCTAGCCATACAGTGTTTAGAAATGTCCAAGAAGATTGATGATTGCCTGGCTCTGTTCACAGACTGTCAGTGATGTTTATACAGGCTGACCATAGGACACTACAACTTCCACCAAGACCAACAGCTCCTGACCTGTGGCCATCAACACATTTCGACCAATTATCTATGGTGAACTGGACCGAGGATAATGTGTTTTGGTGAGAACTAGGACCGATGTGCCCAAATAATTAACTGGTCTGCTGTTAGCTATTGCTACACAGTTGCACACCATAAAAGAACCAAAGTCTCATCTTTCATTCTGTTCTCACAAACATAGCATCTTCAAACGCTTTCTGATCACGCCGCTTATAGTCTGCCGTCTCCTTCCCTTGAAGTCTGCTCTGACAGATTAGAAACTCAGCAATCAAAACCAGAAGAAAACGGCAGATTGAAGTGACAGGCTAGCCTAATTCCTCTCACCGAGGAAAATCACTAACACAAACTCCAACTCTAAGGGGCTTACAGTATAGCCATGCTCTGACTTTACCTTGACAAGGATCTTGCCCTTAAGAGTCTCTGGCGAGGGCAGGTCCCCTGACTCATTGGCTTTGATGTTGGACAGGTCCAGTTTGTCCCCCAGGATCTCCATTAGGTACTGAGCCATCTTCTTCTGCTGGGGAACACTACAGTGGTTCTCTATCGACAGGATGACTGGGTAGCTGTGGGCCAGGTAGATAACGACATAGGAGAGATTGGAGGTGTGAGGGTGGAAAGTTGGGGTGGACACAGAGATAATGCATGTCTGATTCATCTGGGATTCTGTATCTCAATGTAAGATTTGATAGCACTGAAACTACTTTTGGGTATGGATTTGACCCGTTTTAGATTAGATTAAATTAGATTTGAATGATCCCTGTGGGAAAATTGGATAATTTCAGAAGCTGAGAATAGGCTATAGATAAGAATAGAGGAAAAACAGAGCTTTGAAGATTATATAACAAATAATTACATCAGAAGACAATATTGAGGATAATACAACAAATAAAGTGGTAATCCTTGACCATCATCTGTTAATCAAACAATGTATCCAGTAGTGTGACGTCTTTCTCCTTGGATTTTTTTATTGATGAGGTTTGAGTTTCTGTAGGAGGTGCTCTTTTCTAGTCTATCCAGCCATGGTGGCTATCGCTGCTCATGTTAACTACCCAGTTCTTGGAAAGTGGAAACATGAAATGCATTACTTCCTGTGCACCAGAGGATTCTTCCCAGGAAAGAACAGCAAATGTAAAAGCTTTCATGAATTGGCTATAGGTGCTATATCAATCGCCAATATAGAGTAGGAAAACATTAAACATTTATTTAAATGAGAATTTAACAGATTATTAATGAGTGTTGTTGTTGCCAGATTCGCCGGATTCAGTTTATTTACACTTAAGGCAGATTACAAGGCAGTTTTAACAAGACATGACTAAAGCAACCCACTGTATTTAAGCTCTTTAACTGGCAGATTCAGATGTCAGTGTGGTTCAGTAAACCATCCTTCCCTTCCAATGCCCAACATGTGCCAATGATGTAACATGGTTGGGTGGGTCTGAGCACTAGTTTCAAGCCTTTTGACCTTTCCGGGGTCGCATTGCATCTTTGGCTATGCTGACAAACAGAGATCAGTGTTGAAAAGAGTGAACACTAAAAAGGCTGAGTGTGGAAGAACAGCAATGCTTTAACTGAGGCACTTTGAGACATTTTAAAATACATTGATTAAGATGGGCAGACGATTGATGGCCATACACGTTTGAAGGTTCTGCACTCTTGAAGTGTCCAAAACAGTATTTCAGTCAAGGTCCTCTGTGGATTCCTGGTTAGTATGATTTGGTTTTTATTTTTGTAATGGTGAGGTAGATACTTCCCATGCCAAATTGGGCAATATCTGCACGATCTTAGTAGTATAATTTACACAACACGACATATATTATTATATGGAGGTGCTTATATTAAATACATGACGACGAAAGATCACAAATATATGCACGTAGCCAGAGGAATATCAATATTTTTATCAATATTTTCCATTAGCGTGAAGCTTCAGTCACCTGGCATGCAAAGCGGTTCCTTCGACGGAGCCACATGCGAGAGCAACCTCCCCATTGACTACGCATCCACCGTGACGTTTCTCACTTGAAATTAGAGAGAGAAGCTTTTCATTCCAATATTATCCCTTTCAGTCCTCCGCGGGGCCTTTTTCTTTTTTATAGTCGTCCTGGAAATTTATATCGTTCTTTGATGTTTAATGCAGCCTTTCACCAGTCTCTTTTCTGCCAATTATCTGTGGAATGTGGTCTACCCAATTTTGTTTTCAAAAACACACATTGGAGTGCACATCCACACACAGCATGGCTCCTTTTTTTTATTTCACTTGTGAGACAAGGTCTAAAAATAGTGTTTTTCACAGCAACCTCGAGATTGTGTGCATGTCAATAGGATTATCACCTTCTGGTGCTGCCTCTGTAATGAGATGGGTGTCTGGGAGTCTGTGTGTGTGTGGTTTTATGTCTACCTCTATACAGGTGTTTAAACATCTGCCTATCTGCATCTCCAGTATGACCAGTCAGACAATACCCAAAAAAAACACTATGCATAATCCAATTTCTAAGTGACACAGAAGAAAATACACTGTACAAGTAGGCTTGTTAAGGTGAAGTATCTTTCCCCTTAATTTACAGAAACCTTTCTTGGTAATTTTTCATTTTAGGATCTCTGATCAGATCTTTCCTCATCAGAGAATGATATAAGAACTACAAGTTCACATAATTTGTAGTGAGTGTAGTTGTTATTCATCTTCAAAGGTGTTACCTGTAGCATTTTTAAACATCAATACATCATTGTCAAATTAACTGTCATACTTTGGTATAATTACCATTAACAAATGAGACAATGGTGGAGCTGATTGGTAGCTTTTATCTTTATCTATGATGTTGAACATACAACAGTGCAAAATAGTGGGTCTAGAAAGAAGCTCTCTCTCTTTGGTTCTGACATCCAATCTGACATTTCTGATGTTTTAGATCACTGAATTTTTTTGTTCCCCACAGCAGGCACCCTACTCAACCAGCCAAAACTACAACATGACTCTGGACTCATTACTTCCCCCCATGGAACCAACTGTTACCAGATTACTGTGTAGTCCATCCAATGTAACATTACTCAATATGGCATCTTCATAAGTCTTTGTACAAAATGCCACTTTATCTTCAGAAATTGTATCCACCCTCCATAATGCTGGAATGTATTTGTGGGAGACTGCGGGTGTGAGTGTGGTTGAGGCGTTGGCTGGATGCAGGATTCCTCCTGCAGGCTGGTAGGCTGGTTCTCCCTGCATCCAACATGGGCTGCCGCCAACTGGGGTTAATTGGATAAGGGTAGCCGGGAGCTGATCCAACGTTTCTGTGTGTTTTTCCAGTGAGTGGGATTGACCCTGAGGCCGGAGCATGCCGAGACAGGGCTGGAAACCCGCAGCGAATGGACCAGTGAGACTTGACTAGTGCTTTTGTTTGAACTATTATTAATAAATACCGGAGTGCCGGCCAGCTTGCGTCCCCATCTGTGTGTCTGTCACAACCCTGGAGTAGCGAGTTGCCTACAGCAGTTCTTGCTTTTCTTCCCGGTTTGTAGAACAATGCACAATGCTGGTCACTAGCCCTCTCTAGAACTGCAACCATACTCTACACCATGCTGCCTGAATACACTGAGTGTTGTATTATATGAGCTTGTCCCTGTATGTACTTCTGCAACCACATTAGTTGTTTTTTTCCATGTGCTGATGTGTCTAAGAGAATGTAGTATTTTCATTAGGTCCTTGTTGAACTGTTTTATAGTGTTCAGCATGGTTACTATCAGCTATAGCAGGTCACCACTAACCTAGGTTCACTTATTTTTTATATTTTTGCGTGCCAGATGATTGAAGCTTCTAGCAAATAGAAAACATTGATAAAAGATATTGATATTTCTCTGGCAAGGTGCATGTATTCTTCATCACATTAATATCTGATGCACGCATTCAACAAAATCATCCAACATTCAATCATCCAACAGTTACTAACAACCAATAGATAAGAGGAATTCTGTTCAACCAAACACAGTATAGTTTCCAAAAAAAAAAAAAAAAAACCCAACAACTTTCAAACCTATAACCCTTGAACCCCACACAACCTTGTATTCCAAGCCTCATCTCCCACGTTTTTATTTTTCTCTGTGGGTTTAGAATCAATGAGCCTGTTAGAACAGGCTCATGTGTGTAGTGTCCATATACTGCTTTGCTTGATTTTCCAATTGCCATCAATGGAAAGGCAATGTAACATAAAAACATTCCAACATTAAAACAATCTATAAAAAGATCGAACGAGAGACGAGAGAGTGAGAGTGAATGTGTGTGCTTCTGTGCGTCTGTCCACACTTACTCGTTTTTGACAAAGGCGTACTTGTTGATGGTCTCGATGACATCTTTGAAGAGGATTTTTGAGGTGAGGGTGTAGCCATGATGGACGATGGGCTCGCCGTCTTGCCCATCCCAACAGTCGACTGCGCAGAGGGAAGGAGGACAGACAGGTGAGCATCACTTATTTAAAAAAAATTTAAATTACTGAATATTGAGTGATACAGTTTTATACAGTCATTGATAAAATAACTCAAAAAGTAGCCGTTTTGTTTCAAACAATTCATTACAAATCAATTGTGCGCACATATCATTTTGTGGTAATTATTTGTGTTTTACCAACTAGGGTTAGACCTGTATATTGTTTTCCCATTACCTTGGGCTGATTTTGTCCATTGCCGATATGATGGAGGTTTCTCCCTAACCACAGCTTTTCCAAATTAATATATCGGTCAAGCCCTAATGTGCCATTTTGATCGGATCCTAGACAATTTCAATCCAAAAATATCGACACTGGTATTGGCCTTCAAAGAACCATATTGGTCAAACTCTTATCAACTGTGTCTGTATGCTTGTGTGTTTAAGTCCACGTGTCCATGCTGACCTTCCACACAGCGGCAGCCGGCCTGCAGCACCCAGGTGTACATGTCCACTCTGGACTGGGACATGAGCTGGTCGCCCATCAGGTAGGTGTTGTGGGAGGAAGCAATGAAGTAGTTGCACAGCGGCTGGCTCATGTCCTGGTTCACCTCGTAGTGCTCCGGGTTGAAGATGTCCCCTGCTGGGCTGCGCATGTAGTTGGTAAAACCTGTGAAGAGAGGAGGTAAACCCAATGGGATGGTTTCTATTTCTATTCTAAGATTTTTTTTTGATTCCTGTAGCTGGAGAGGCTTTGCTTTAGAGATGTGTCATCTGTAAATTTCACTGAAATGTAGCCCTGCAAGTGGTCATGCATGTCTATGGGTCAACATAAATGTGTATTAAGGTGAAATCTTTGCCAACCACCCCCTTAAACTAAAGGGAAATTGTAGACTAGCACAGGAACATTTTAATATGACAAATAATAATGAGTTAAGGTCTAAATGGGACGAAGTTAAATGAGAATAGCACTCGATTTCAGCACTTGCAAATGCTATTCCTATTCCTTGCAGAGTTGGGGACTGCAGTATTTTGCAGAATCACAGTTATTTTAATAATGAGGTAGAAACAGGGTTCACACTGTGCTTGCAGACACGCCCAGGTAGAACACACTACTGTACCTTTGCATCTTTGTGGCTATGGACTTTACTGTTACTGTTACATAAACGGATCCGAAACCACTGACAGGTGAAGTGAATAACATTGATTATCTCGTTACAATGGCACCTGTCAAGGGGTGGATATATTGGGAAGCAAGTGAACAGTCAGTTCTTGAAGTTGATGTGTTGGAAGCAGGAAAAATGGGCAAGTGTAAGGATCTGAGCGACTTTGACAAGGGCCAAATTGTGATGGCTAGACGACTGGGTCAGAGCATCTCCAAAACGGCAGGTCTTGTGGGGTGTTCCCGGTATGCAGTGGTTAGTACCTACCAAAAGTGGTCCAAGGAAAGACAACTGGTGAACCGGCGACAGGGTCATGGGTGCCTAAGGCTCAGTGATGTGCGTGGGGAGCGAAGGCTAGCCCGTCTGGTCCAATCCCACAGAAGAACTACTGTAGCACAAATTGCTGAAAAAGTGAATGCTGGCTATGATAGAAAGGTGTCAGAACACACAGTGCATCACAGCTTGCTGCGTATGGAACT
>CABFOQ010009265.1:3058-20141 GCA_900660455.1 Gephyroberyx darwinii
CAGACACCTGTGTGTGTGTGTGTGTGTGCGTGAGTGTGTGAAGGGGGCTTCCAGAATATTACACACTTAGAACATAATCATTTCCTGGCAGCTTGTCCACAATATGCCTGCATATTTCTAAATTAAAGGCCAGCAGTAACACGGCATGTTGGAGCGTAATTTAATTCTTATAATGCACAGTCTGTACTCACGCTCTCCCTACTTTATTTATCTCTGTTGACTCTTTTGTCTTATTTTGTAAGATGATTCCCTTGGCCTCTTTTTTTGCGCTCTCCCCTGATAAGATTTCATTATTATTTAATATTGACTGTTATCCCCATACTGGCTGGCATGACCTAATTGCATAAATTTGCCTGGCTGATGCACTTGACCGGAACAGAGAGCCAATCTGTGATTTCAGGATACAGGGTCAACTGGTCTGGGGGGGTGGAGGGTGTGTGTGTGTGTGTGTGTGTGTGTGTGTGTGTGTTCGCGCGTGTTAATTAATTTTCTTTTTCAATTCAGAGATTTAGAGTTGATCTATAAAATCCCCAAGTTTTGACTGCTTTTTAAAACTTTAAAACTGTTTTATATGTGACAACCACAGCGCAAATGTAGTTTACGATAATTTCTTGTAGAGACATCATTTATCAGATTTTACAAAAGTTGTGCAACTTATTGTCACTAACTTTGTCAGCATTATGCAGAACTTGCCTGAAGACTCCATAGAAATCTCATGTGTGGGTTAGCAATGCAGCTGAATGGGCGAGGAGCTGATAGGCCCTGACCTTTGTGTCACAATACAAGGCTTTTCTCACACAGTTTCCAGCTCAATTGAGTCACAGGCTTTTTGGGACTGTCTTCCCAAGAAAGAATGGCTTTAATTGTGGTCAAAAGTTTAATGAAGTGGTATGCATTTTTCTTTTCAGTTTCTTATTAATTACTAGAATGTGGTAAGAGAAGTGATGCCAGATAGATAGAAGTTTTTTTGTTGTGTGTGCTTAAGTTTGCTTCGTTTCCAAGGCTTGAATTGTGGCATTTGGCAAATAATATGCTAGTATGATTTAAAAAAATCCCATGACAAACATCCCAGAAATAACTATGCTGCTACACTGCACATTAAATTTGAATTGGTTGCCTGTAAATGAAGACAATTTACAGCATTGCTTTTATTACTCTTATTGCCACCTATTCTCTTGTAATGGCACAGTGATGTGGGCTGTGGGCTGGTAGAGCTTATGGTGGTAAAGCAGAGCTTAGCAGAAAGCAGTTGTGTTCTCTCACACGGCAGTCTGAGCATGGCGTTTTTCTGTAGCCCCAGGGCAGGCAGGCACCCAGCGCTAGCACAGCCCATGCCCAGCCCCTCCCCATCTGTGTGTCACGAGTCAGATCTTGTTAGGGATGACGGCTCTCTGATGTGGACAAATTGTCACTAAGGGGGGACCTGGAGACTGAGAGACACAGCCTTGGCTACTGCGAGGGGAGAAAGTGCAAGGGAAATGTGTGCTCAGAGGAGGCCTCAGGAAACAGTAGAGACACAGTGAGGGCTAATTCTGAAGCCTGCTCCTTGCTGTGAGGTATGGAGACTCTCTGGGGTTTCATCTAGCTCTTCTGTGGTCTGATGTCTAGCTAACTGTCTATCTGTGTGTCCATAGCGGCCAGGAGGTCAGGTTAGGTATTTAGCTGTATTTTGTGCAAGAGAGGAGGAAAGAAAATAGAAAAAAGTCCAATGTGCCCATGGCACCATGGGCCTCTTTCCTTTGCAGAGAGCATAGATACGAATGAGTGTAGTGAGTGACTGAAAATGAAATAATGCCTCTTTTATTCAACGAGGTCATTCTGGCAAGCAAAGCAACACCAGGTCACCTTTTCCCTCTCAAAATAGATGCTTGAATTGCATCAGGTGCAGATTCTCATTTCAATTGTGTGGATGGAAACCTCCAATAGACTGCCAGGCACTCATTCATGATCTCACACTTTTGTCTCTTAACCTTTAAGGCCCACAATGGGCTCTGTGGTGATAAAATGCCCCCTCTTTTAACGGTTAACGGGCCGAGAGAGGCCAAGCATCAACACCAGACATTGAGAGGAGGCTGGAGAAGCATATGGAGGGCTAAATAAAATTCAGATCAAGCACAATGGTGGCTGAGGTCTGCTTTGTGCTGGTTCGGCCCGGTGAAAGACAGGGGGAGGAGTGCAAAGTTAGACCCCCATAATAAGATCATGAAGCGTGGGCAAATGAATGTATGGCTCTGTAATGTGGCATGCTTTTGAGTCTTGAGGAAAGTGCAGCAGCAGTGGCATTGTCAGGGGAAAACTCTCTAAACTCTGCCTTTTATCAATGTTTAACGGTTGGCTTCAATGAAGCCTCATCGTCCACCCACAGTTCTGCTCCTAATCAATGACAGTGACAGTTGACAGATTTTCCAGGATTGCGGTCTTTGTTAGAGGCTGATGAAGTGAAAGGGCTTGGGTGGTAGGGCAATGAATAAAGATGTTTAAAGCTAATAAATAAACCCTTCAAAAGCTGCGATGGTGTGTGTGTGTGACTATTGCAGTAGAAAGGGGGTGGGGGGATTTTTCTCTTTTCCTTTTTTCCTCCCTCCTCTTTTTTCACACTTGCAGAATCTGCGGCCTTTGAAGGACTTGTGAAGCCGAAGGCGTCCCGTTGCTCAATCAAACAGATTAAGTCAGTCAGACAAGCAGCGATCTGTCCCATTCAATAAAGTTACTTTTGTCATGCTGGATCTCAGAGGGCCTCATATGCATAACACCAGGCTTGGACATGTCACTGTTTTATCACACGGTGAGCAGGCTTAGACTGGATTCTGGATTGTCATATTTTCTTAGATTTTAGGATTTATAGGTCAGTATATTTTTTTTATTTCATGTGTTAAGCAACAAATTATGAATGGTATTTTCCCCTAAGTCACTGGTTATTACCTAGACTTTTTTCACTGCATTGCATTCAGTACTAGCCTACAACAAAATACATTTAAGAAGCGTAGCTCGTTAAATTAAACACTAATCCCCCCAGTGCCGTTGATGTATCTTAATCCCATGATCTCTGAAAGGTGAGTATGTTGTATTTTAAAGCACGGGCGACCCAGTAATGAGGACATCTGTTTTCATATGGTCCTTGACAAGTAGCACCAGAAATTTGATGTCATCCTGTCCAAACTGGTACATGGCTGGCAGACAGCATGGCATCTTCTGATTGGTTCTGACAAGCCACTGACAGCTCTGGAGGTGAGGAAGGCGCATGACAAAGGGCAAGCAGAGGATGAGGGGAACGGCGTCAGGCTATACGTCTGTTTGTCTGTCTGTCTGTCTGTCTGTCTGTCTGTCTGTCTGTCTGCCTGTCTGTCCATTCTGCCTCCTCTATGCTCAACCCCCTCATAACCCCGCACTCCACCCTCTTCCATCACCACTCATCCTCCACCCCCACCATTTCTCCCCACACTCATAATCAGCCCAACTGGAGGTAGAGGCATCTTCCATAATAGCATAATAATTCATCAAAGGTTGCAGCTTGGTTGTGTTTGACTCATATTATATAACATGATTACTTATGCCTAACTGTTTAACTAGGTACAGTTATTTTCTGGGCCCTAAGGGACATGCTATGTTTTCAGACTATTTTTGATTTTGAGTTTGTCTCCTCCTCTGCTTTAGTCTTGTGGGTAAATGTGTATGTGTGTACGTGTGCATCATGGCTTGAGGCTAGAATTCAATGTAGATCTCTTAAAGATGGCCACCTGCCACTATGAAAATCTGGGGCCGCTATGGCTCTGCGGACAGCTGAGCACTGTGGGAGCCAAAGAGGCCTCCTTGACATTGAGCGTACAACAGATTTTTGGCAGTGATACCTCTGTATCATTTTCTCCTCTCCCAGACATAATAGGGAATCCTCAATTTCACAGAAGCACCGTTTATTTAAGTTGTTGATGCGAAAAGACACTTTTTAATGCACTGAAACTGTATAGTTGCACATTATGACCACACCAATAGTTTGTGTCAGTGTCGGGCTCACAAGGCAAATTGGATGGCTGTTTTCTCCTCATGTGGCCAGTCTCCAGTGTGACCTTGCATTAGTGCATATGCTCACAGCAGGGTCACTGGTTGAGGGCATGATCTGTCAGCCTTTGTTTATGAAAGGCAGACAGCACAAGCCTGTAAGATAACATATTTCATGCAATTAGTGGTCTGCTGTACCGCATTACAATTTCTGTGCAACCACGGTAACGGCATATATTACAATGTATTGTGTTTATTAGATGTGTGTTTCTTCAGCTGTATTTATATAGTCACAAATGGCTTTTTAATGTAGTGCTATCCCAAAGAGCTGCCTTTAACCACTTCCTTCTGTTCTGCTCAATTTTTAAAGGTAATCTACAATACAGCAATTGTCCGCCACATGGGGAATCTGCACAGAACTATAAGTGAAGACATAAACAGTCAGGAAAACATTCTTTTGTCAAGGCTTCATAAAAATAACACTGTTCTTTCCACTATAGCTGTTGGAGATGATCTGGATCAGGATATGTTACATATGGGTAGGATATCTGCTTGGAATCAACCAGAAGTAAATGTGATACAGAATAGAGAGAATAAAGGATTTCCTGCAACTGATACTGATGAAGATGAATGTCGGTTAGATCTGTATACATCCTGGGTAGGCTTGATGTTCATATGATGGAGATGGGTTTGATACGATAGAGATAGGTTGACAGAGTCTGTCAGTGCGAAGTCTGCAGCAGCTCTGAGGACGGGCACCCTCTGACAGTCAGTCTATAAGGCTTGGTAACCAGCCTTTTTCCTGGGAGGTGTTTACTGTCACTGTGCGTTGTGGGTGCCTGGCAGCAGTATTTCTTCAGGCTGTCAATCTCCACAGACACTAACCTGCCATGTTAGATTTGACCTCCACAGGGGAGATTACTGTCTCTAAGCTTGGGAGGCATCCTTCATTTTCCCCCAGCTCTGTAGGGATACCTGGGAGAGAAGACGCAGGCGTGCACGCAACAGTCACAACACTCAGATTGGTACCAAATTATATATATTCATCAACAATATAAAAGCTGATCTGATTACTGATTCGGAAGTGTAATGTGTGATTACAAATTTCAGCATTTATTGTGAAAAAAACATTGTCACCACTGATTCATCCACTAAAATGATATTACACTTTGCAGGAATGTTTTTTTTAATGTGAACGTGTGATTAGTAAATGACCATTTACCATTACATGCAGTGCTATTATTTGTGTTTTCCTAGTTCATTTTTTATATCACAAGAAAACATTCCTACAATACATGCTATAGGAATGTTGGGTTGTATAGTAACGCTGCATATCCTTGTTTCTGTAGAGCAGAGATGAGTTTTGGACAGGGCCACTGGCTGTGAGTTTGATGCAGTATGTGTGTGGGAGGCCTCTGAAAAGCCTGTTAATTAATGGTGTTACATGATTACTCTCAGCACAACCAGTATGGGTTCCAGAGCTGTTCCTAGATAGTGTATTCCCATGTAATATTTTCATATATAGACTTTTACGCATTGTATATATGGGCGTGTTCCCATGAGGTGTAACAGTTTATTCTTGATGTCTCACCTCAAAAGTCAACCATAAACAAATACAAGGAATCCACTAGGAAAACCTGTTGAGGTGATTCCATGATATCGTCTTACAGCTCAAAAACCCTGTAAGAACTGAACCTCATTGACCACTGACCAATAAGATACTAAAGGATTGGTTCCAAAATGAGCTAAACTATCATATTTTGGATCCAGTCCCAATGGACCTTTGACCAGGGTTGAAGATCCAGTAGACATCTTGCGTCAGACTGTCTCAGGTTCATACTGTGTTTGTCTAGTCCAGCTTGGAGGAAGGCAGACGGCTGAACTGCTGGATATTTTTCTCAGAGACAGAAGTGAGTCAAATAATATACCGTCACATAGAGACTGGCTGCCAGTGCTTTAAGACACCCCCCCCTCCACCCCCAATGGTAGAGCTACTAGCCAATGATTCATACAGTATGTATTACACCACATTTTATGTAAGTGTTACCAGTAAAGTTCATGGGCATTACACTTGCGTTACACTAGGTTTTTACATGGATGCCAGGCATAAACTGTTTTTTTTTTTTCTTATTTAAGTTTGTGGACTGTATTTATTACACCTACTTGTGATTTTTGATTATAATTTCCAGATTTTAATCTTTTTACAAAGATCTTTTTTCTATGGTTGAGTTTGTGGTATCCTCTGTGAGCAGGATCTGACTGTCCAGTATGGATACGGCACGTAATGATAATGTTTGAGATGGTCCGGCACACATAAATTTACTGTGTACTCCATTCTTATCATAGATTGACTAGTGCACTAAAAATGGGCGGTAATACAGTCACATAAAACCTCCAGTTACAGCCTGTGTTCTGTTTAGCCCTTGATAGAAACGTGCCGTTGCTTCCTGGCGTATTTCTGGCCATGAAAATTATAATATGGAACAAAGATTAGAATGAAATTATCGTGGCCGGAAGGCATTTACCCGCCGTGCTGAGGCACATAGACAGGGTTAGGGGAGGGGGAAAAAACCCTGGTCCCCAAGAATAATGATAATACATTAGGCTGTGAGCGTGCTGGTATTATTGCTGTACATTATGTATGTTCCATTTATACTACCTCACACAGCCCAACCGCTGCTGACGGATAGGTCATTACTCCCCGCACCGATGAACACTTATCAGGCCCCACTGCTGTTTATGGCCAGAATGAAGAGCACTTGTCAGTCAAGGTCACTGCTTTGTGTGTCCTCTTTAATAGTTCCTTCTTCACAGTTGTTGAACTTTGCATGCTAGCCCCGGCCCCCCTCTAAGCGGCGAGGGAGATGGGCTGGCTCCTTTAAAAGGGAGATTCAGCCTTTTATGTTGTGTAGAGGGACATCCCTGCTGCCGGTGCTAACAATCACTGTGCATGACCGTGGAGATTCGCATGTATCAAACGCTTTAAAGGGGAGAGAGGTTTCAGTGGCCTGAGAAGTGTTAGATTATATTTCCTGTGTGAGTGATGGCAGTAGCATTAGTGTGTCTGTGGAAGTGTGTGTGTGTTTGTGTGTGAGTGAGAGAGAGACAGAGAGAGAGACAGACAGAGCTCTATGTATCCTACCAAGGTCTGTGCATACTTGCTGTAGCAAACTGCTTGTTCCATGTTTGTGTGTGTGTGTGTGTGTGTGTGTGTGTGTGTGTGTGTGTGAATGATAAGTTCGGGTGACAGGATCCTAAGAGCCTGTTCCTAACTGGAGGGCCAATGCTAATGCATGGCTGGTTGCGTTACACCAGCTAGCGCTGAAATCAGAAGTGGCCCACAGTGCAGGGTAGGCTTTGGCCCTGGGACAAAAACAGATTTTGGTTGCCTTGGATTCCTGTAGCCTTGAGCCTAATATTTGTCATAGCTGCACGTCGTATCTCTGTGTCTTGTAGCACTGTAGGCCTATACAGGCAAAGACACACTCATTTGTTTATCCAGACTGCTTAGGTAAAAGGGCTTGCCCCATGGTAACTGTCCATGTTATTTTGTGTTATGTTATCATCATTTCAGCCTGTTTTACACATGTTTTCTCCACTATTAAAACGGCCATGGATGCTTTTCAATGCATCCTTCTTAAATTTCATGTATATGATTTATTCATTTTAACTGTTGTGTAAAATTAGGCAATGCACATTTCTGCAGCAGTATCTGTTCATATGTTGATTAGTTGATTAGTCTAGAAGTATCAAGACATTTCATACCCAATATGTACTTTTCCCTTGATGGATTTGAGCTTTGAATATTTGATGAATCTGTTTTATCTGTTTTGAAGACAATATCACAGCAAACCCTTCACTGATGCCTCTTTGAGATCCAGAAATGCCACCGATGAATTAGATTTCCTCAGAAGACATGAGATGAAACAAAGGTGCTGTAAGTTGTTGCACCATGTAGGCAACATAGTAAGGTATCACATACAAGTTGTCACATCTGGTTCGTGTGAACCTGTAACCTTTGTTACATACTACACTTGACCACTCAAAATCACTCAAACTTTTTTTTTTTTTATACCTTTGTCTTAAAAGTCCTCCTCCCACTTCATCTGCTTTGTCACAGCTCTATTTTGACATAAATCCAAATGGCTGATGGGTGACAGGGTGGTTTTCATTGACATCATTTTTCTGTAAGTCACCCAACATAATTTATGTCTCTCTCCGTCCCAACCTGTTTCCCCAGAAAACTCCTCCACACTCAGACTCTGAGCTGTAAAAATGAACAGTTCCCATTTCTTCCCTTTGATGCAATGCTGACAGGAGTCACTTTGATATACTTGGGAGTATGAAATTTCAATCCCTCCTGTTTTTTTCTCCTGAGGCTTCATCTTTGCAGACATTGGGGAGCTGTCATTTCGCGACACCCTGTGATGCGGGTGACACTGAGCGGTTATGACAGGTGCTGGACAGCAGGCGCACTTCTAGGCAAGCTGACAATATTTCTTCAGGTAAAGTGCTGAAATGTGTAAACGAATTATCTATAAATTTATCACAGTCAATTTTTTACACATTGTGATAAAAAATCGCAAGCACACACTTCAGTTTTTGATGCGTTGAAATCTTGGATGAAAGCGGAAAGAATTATGTAGGATGTCAGACTATGTTGTTATTAATCAATGGCTTTGTGGATTTGTGTTTTTTAGTATTTGCTAATATTGCCACTAGTTAATAGAATCAAATCTCTATTGACTGTATTAACTATTATACTGCATACATTACTGGATACAATACTGCTGTTACATACAACTGTAGATCTTGCAATGTTTTATTTACAGTACGTTTTGGAACAGGATCAATTTTTCTATTGTGGGGGGAGAAAACTGTTCCAGAGGCTTGTATGATATGAGCGGTAAACTATCTGTTTTTGGACAGAGATGAAAAGATAAGCAGTACCAAAATACACAATTGTAAAAAATTCACAGGTCTCGCTAACTGCCACATGCTCAAGTAATGGCAGCCACCCAGATATACTAAACTTGGCTTGAATGTAAAACTCCCTGTCTCTGTTTGTGGTCCTCTCTCTACATTGTGCTGGGAGGTAGGCTATGCAGTGCACTGTGGGAGCCCATAGGGTTTATATTCACAGTGTTTCCTGGATTAGACACCTTGGTATGGCCTGTGGAGAGATGCTCATAGTCCGCTGTTCACACAATCTGCCTGCTACAGCTGAGCTGCCCAATGCCTATAGGCCTTGAGACAGGATGGACAAATTTAGATCCACATGTCGCAATTCTTTTTTTGGTGAAGCTCAGGATTTGTTGTTTTCTTGATTTATGTAGTTCATGCTTGTTAATACAGATAAGGATATTCCATTCTAAAATTTACACTACACTGACTTTTTAGGGAAATTGGCTCATTGGTCAACCATGTTACTATGTTACCATAGAAGAGCAGAGAGCACTAAGATCATCTCTTGTGTCTCTGGTAGATATCTCTTTCCTGTCCACATGCTAACATGTTAGCATACAGTATGTTATCTAACATAAGAAGATAGACCTTTTAGTAATCCAGAGTGTCAATGCCAATCTTCTCTTCACATAAAGGGTAAGTTGACCAATTGGCAAGTGTAGTAGTATATTTGTTAATCAACACGTCTTGAGATATATATTTTGTTACAGTGTTCATGTACTTATGTTTTTTTTCTTGGTGTTAATATACTAATAGACTGTTTGTTTGTGTGTATGTGGTGTTGGTATTGACTGTGCTGTGCTGGTGTGATGCATGTCAGATCGATACGTTGGTGGATTGGTTGCTGGTATTTGCAATAACTTGCATAACCTGGGAGCTGGGTCCATCATAGCACAGTTCACAGCTCGCAAGGCCTATCTTGTCACCACACACACACACACACGCACACCGACATAGACACTCACACACGCACACTCAGTCACACAAACATGTTGACATGCTCATCTGTCACTAGGAAAACCGCCACAGGCTGTGGCCTTGGCACAAAGACATTCTCTGAGCTGAGTGAAGGTGCTGGGAGCCAAGATGTACCCAGTCAAAATGTTAAGAATTTCAGATGCCAGAATAGACAAGCATGGGTGTTGATTTGAGGAAAAATGATGTTGAAGCAAATGCAGCACAATAGATATATGTTACCCAGATGTTTTGCTTGTTTCTGACAAACTATATTAACTCAATGGTAGGTTACGTTTTGGCTTTGGAAAGGGATAGATGAGATCAGGATTACATGGAGGATGTATGAAGTAAATTAACAGCACTGATTGTTGCAAATTTAGCCGTCCAGACCTTTAATAATTTTAGCCCATAACAATACTTTAACAAACTAGTATTTTTTTCTTCTGACAATCCCTGCCAAAAAGACCTCCTGCCTCTAAAGCCTCACCCCCCAGAAAAGCTATTTTTGATTGGAGACCTCAGCAATGCAACACTAATGAGACACCATGTGTACAGGGTGTGGTCAAGATGGATTGTTTACTTCGAAGCAGGAGCTGTAAGTAGACATTATTATCATTATTTTGCATCTGCATTCGTTCAAGAAACAGCTGTTGAATTTTGAGCGGGATTTAAAGTGGCAGGGCCTGGAGTTGTTCTTGTTCATTCGGCTAACTTATCTTTGACATGATGGCTACTGGCAGAGTTTTGTGCTGAACTCAACATCTGTGACAACCGTCAGCACCACTGACCAGTCCTCTCTATCTCTCTCCCTCTTCTTGCTCTCTGTTCATCTCGTTCTCTGCCTCCCCCCCTCCATCCCTCCCTGCCCCCCAGGATTGCCCAGTTTGGGGGGTAAAGACCAACACAGAAAAAGGGGGAAAAATAGGAACCTTTGATGCCACTAGATCACTTTCTGCTGCCAGTACCCATCTCCATCACTGCCACATCAGCTGGTCCCAAGGTTGTGAGGTCACGTGAACATCTGGCCCCTCCGCCATGTTCTCTAAGGTCATTGGGCAGCATCTGTTTACAGACTCTGTCACCTTCAACCTCTTTGACAACGGGGACCACGCTGAGAAAACCAAACAAAATGATTTGATCACTCATCACTGTTGACATACTATAAGTTTGATGTGAGTAACACACTGCAAAGGGTTTGGCAGTTAGATAACCACTTTCCTTTTTGGCTAATAATCACAGATTTGGTACAAAGTATAGGCACCACTGCTTACCAGATCACAGACATAACAAGAAGACAACTTGCTACAGATATTTAAACATATAAAACCTCTAAAAGCTTGCATCATAATAAATAGCTAACAGCCTTGTGATGAAGAGAGAAAGGTGGTTTGGTCTCCCGGCTGTACTAATCACCCCAGTTAGCTTGGCTAATCCAGGCACCACAAAAATATTGATTTAGTTGATTTACGGTTCTGAGCCAGATGATTTGGTAGCAGGCACCTCTCCTTTTGTGTCTAGTCCCGGTGAAGTTTGAGCAGCAGCCGGTGCTGTGATGTCAGGGGCTCTTAGGGGTCAGGACAGGAATTATTGAACAGAGGGTGGCTGACAGGGGAAGCTGGCAGTGGGAGCAAACAGATGTTGCAATCATAAAGAAATACACAACCTCTGAATTAAATATGAAGAGCGGGGGCAGGAAGAATGCAGGATAGTTGGTGACTTGGTCTTCTCCTTCTCCGCCAATCACAGTGGCTCATTGCGAGTTCCAACACCAGTGATTGGTCAGTCCTTGTAGTGATGAGAACCAGGTGAATTATCTCAAATTGTGCTGGTTTCTTAAAAAGGTCCGGAGAGACACAACCCCAAGCCTTGAAAAAAACTTCTTGCAAGAAGACAGCTGTTCCGACATACTGCAAATCCATTATTCAGAAGCAAAGGGTCTCTGGACACAGCATGTTATGTCAAAGTGTTTTAAAGCATTTACACCACACCAGCTCAGTGATGAAATCTGTAAAAGAGAGAGGAACCTGACAGAATGTCCTCAGAACATGGTTTTACCACAAGTGTTTTGTTTCCCAGTTATTTTTACAGGGCTTCTGACTCGCAAGGAATTACAAGTCTGTCTGACTATTTTATACATGACGGCAGGAGAAACCACCTTTTTGTTTTCACTGAGAGAATGAGACTTTGACAGTTTAATGACTAGCCATCAGATATATTATGAATGCACTTTGACAATTATTTGAAAGTGATAAAAGTAAAAGAATGTAGCGGATCTGTACGTTATTTTACTAATACACTTCTACTTCTACTTTTCAAATTTGTGCTTGCCTAAAGCAACTGCAGAGCACTCAAACTTAAATGGACCTTCCAATCTTCCCTCTTTGGCATGGTTCTTTAAATCCACCAATGCATCTCTCTGTGTACATAAAATCCATATAGTCACCCTATATGAATTGGATGGCCTTCTGCCAGCCAGGCCTGGCTCCATTGGAGTGCTGCAGTGTCAACACTGTGCAGAGTGAGGGCCAGAGGGGTGATGTAAGTATTGATACACTCCCTGAAATCACTTTGTCACTGCCAGAGATACCAAGCTTCTGCAGCAACACAATAGGAGGAAGACAATTGTGAATTCTTGGCAGAGGGTTTAGGGATGCCATTAAAGAGGCAAATGTGATTAATTTTTAGTGAGAATGCCCTCGTCTTGGTGATCGTCAGTGAGGTCGGGCTAAAGGGATGTGACACAGAAATTACTCTTCCTCCTGGCATCTAATGCGACTCGTCACTCTGAGGAAATATCTGGGAGATGGGGAGAATGACAAAAACACTCTCATCTAATAGACTAACTATTTGTCTTGGGTTCCTCATGTGGCACAGATCCAGCTCAATAACGCTAAGTGATCTATTGCTAAAACACCACAGATCACTTATAATTCAACACAAACAAATGGTTTATTACAAATGGTCGCCAAGGAAGTCATTAAATTTGTGTTGGTGTGGGACTAAAGCGAGTTGAAACAATCAGGGAGACATAAAGCAAAGATATAACACATCTCATTCTCGTCATCACTTGATTCTCATGGTCCAAATTCTCAAATTAACATTATTAATATAATATTAATATATTTGTTTCTAAGGGCCTGTGAATTACCTTTTATGTGTTAGGTGTTATCAGTGTTTCCTTCAAACCTGTATGAAGTGAGAGGACCCCCTGTGGAGTGACATTTTCCAGGCGAGACAATCGCACGGGCAACACTTCTTCCTGTAGTACTGCTAACAACAAAATACAGCAGGCAGGTCAGACTAAAGGTTATGTCTTCATCTATTTGATGCAATTTTGGGCAGAAGTTTTTACGAATGAAACATATATTTTTCTGTCCATGTTAGCTATAGCTAATAGTATACAAAAGCAGGAAACAGCAGAAATCCTACCAGACATTATACAAATAACCAGCCTCTCCCTCCCAGCTGTACTTTCTGAAAGGCTAACATTCTGTGTTGAATCAGTTATAATGGTTATATTATATGCCATCAGAGATTATGATTGTATAATCCCCTCTCCCTTGTAATCTTAGATTAGTCTTTGGTTTACTTCTTCTCTTTAGGAATTTACTATCCCACTGGTACAGGCAGGCGAGGCAGTGCAGAGCTACTGCACACAATGCTATAGTTTACTTTGTGAGAAAACCGCTCATGTTCTTGTATCCCATTACCGCAACCACCTTGAGATAAATGGCTCTTTCTCCCTTCTGCCATAAGGTTTTATATCAAACGACATGTGTTGAGTATCTGACTGCAGGTTATATTGTTTCAGCAGAAATAAAACAATCACTTCTAGTGCTGTTTTTTTCACTGTCAGGGTGCCTGCCTGTGTATCTGGTGGCCAGCCTATACACTGTGTTTATAGATGTAAGAGAGAGGACAGTGGTGGGTGACAGGTTAACTCTGCTGTGTAAATTCCTGGGCCGTGTATGATGTAGCCTGTGATCCTGCGATCCTTGATTAGATCTGAGCCAGTAAATATCCTGTGATTAATCAAAAGGGCTTGTTCTGCGTGTAGCGTCCCTGTGTCACCTTCACAGCTGGGGAGCAGGACCGCCTTGTTTACCACCACCATCTCTTCAAACCCCATCCTTATTGCATTTCAGCTCACCATGGGGCAAAATATAAGGCTACTGCAAACCCCACTCCGGTGCACATGGTTGGGCTTGTGAACCAAGACTAAACTGGAAATTGATGTTATGGCAGATGTACATTTTTGTTGTATATCGTGTTTTACCTATTTTTATCGGCTCCCATTTGATGCAAGGCAGACTGACTGAGCTTCTTGGTGCTTGGTGAATTGTATTTGTGATTGGTGTGTTTTTGTAAATAAAATTAATTTTGCATTAATTGTAAAATAATTAACATTCAGACAGAAAATCTCCCCTGGAAACCTTGTTACAATCCATGAAACATGTTAAAATGAAGGCCAACATGATAATGGGTAATTATAGTAATTAATAGACTGAACTAATTACTGTAGGCAGTAGAGATTCATTTAATGCCACAGAGTAAGTGGTGTGTCTTTGAACAGAGCTTGTCCAACTGAAACTGAATCATGTCCAATTAACCATCCTGCCCTGCTACCTTGCAGCAGCCGTAACATTGTCTTTAAATGGTGTCATCTCAGCTACTTCCTGCCTGTTAAAAAACTCCCTTGTGGGTCTCTACATCTCTCTATACACCACACAAGCCTGTCACTACTGTCCCTCCCTTGTTTCACAGTCACTTCTTCATTCCCAAACCAGTTCATTTGGAAAATGTATTCTGATGCCCCGGATTGTCAACACAGGCTTGTACCCGGAACGTGATTTCACTGATTGCTGCCCCCGTTTCTGTGATGACCCTATGATTGTCATTCGAAGATGGTGTATGGGACATGCATGTCATCTTAATAAAGACATTAAACCGCACGTATCCTTCCACCATAGAACAAAGTGCGGACCTGTCTGGGAATATAGATCTCTAATTGGTTTTGTGTGGTGGTGCAGCAGAACTGTGCTTCCCAGACGTCACCTCTGCCAAACCCCAGTGCACGTCACTGTCAATAGGTCTGAGAAATCTCCCTAACAAGCTTGCGATTACATAAATCTATAGCTGCGCTGGATATTGCACCAAAGAGACTGAGCAACTTTCAAGGAGACTTGGTATTTGATGTTCCGGGGCTTGATTGCATTTTGAAAAAAAGAGAAACCCACTACGTTGGGAATGTGTCCAAACAGTCTAGGTTTGCTAATTTTGTCATAGTCAATTTCAGAGCTCGGCCGTGAGAACGGGGAGGGATGGAATGAAGTTCCTGAGTGCTTTGCAGAGGGGCGTGAGTGGGTTTGACAGGCCCAGTGAAATATGCTCCGCTCTACCTTTTTTCATTATAGGAGCAGGGACCAAAAATGCAAATCTAGGGTCCTCTCCCGAGAGGTCATTAGAAATGTGACATATCAAACAACTGGCTTCAAATAGCAGACAAAATCCTCCATTATTGCTACATCAACGTTTTTCATATTCTAATTCCTGATATTATTACTGTGGGTTTTCAAACATACATTTTTCAATCACAAACTGTTTTGTTTTGAGCAGCGCTCTAACGTCATTGTTCAGATGGCCTCTGCATTCACTTCCAGTGTTAATATGCCAAAAATCCTTGATCATCAAATAGTAACCACAGTCTAAAGCCAGCGCTGAGAGTGACTGATAGATAGACTGGATCTGTCTCATGGCCCTCTCTGAGGGAGTGATGAATTGGCTTAATGGTGAGTAGGACCAGAGAGCCACGCTGAGGGGGGGTGAGAGGGGACATTAAATGACATGGTTTTATAGCCCATCAGCATTGTCATACCCCCACTGTAATTTCAGCCTCCTTTTTTCTGCACCATAAGGCGGGTGGGATGTTGGGCCCTAAGCTCGGTTAAACAAACAACTCTCACACCTGGTACCTGATGGCACCATGTGTCATTGCCAGATCAGCTAGTTGCTCATTGAAGCTTTAACCATGGAAACTGCTAGACCTAATGAGCACCTTTAAAGACACTTGTTCTAATGAGGATGTTCTCAGCATAGATAGGGTATGTAAGACGTATGTAATAAACTACTGGGATTTCCCCATAGGATTGTGAACACAAACTAGATAAGGAGGCGGATAAAGACGTTCCTAAAAAGATCATGTCGGTTTAATCCAAGATGCAGTTCAGAGGCCATAAACAGCGAGATGGGTGTGATCCATTAAGGTGGCATTCTTCTTGAGTATTTACCAGTCTGTTTTCAACACAACTCATTATTTGTGATAAATTAACTCGCTGATTATAGCGATAAACTCTCATTTGTAAATGAGTGGGGTGCACCTGTCGGCAAGACTCATTTGCTAATAACGACCATCCACTGAATAAGTAACGGCCTTTCTAATTTCGGTTGACTCCTTAACCAACTGGTTTGTATTATTCTGCCAATTCCTTTTGCAGCAGATTGATTCCTTCTTTCAAAACACATTGATTGCCATGCCACCTGTATGCCACTCATTTGATTGTCTAACAGGCGATAATGGGCAAAAATACATGTATGTAGTTTTGTCCTGTCTGGAGTGTTTTCCCCATTTCCCTATATGTTCCCTAAACATATGCCTAACACCTTGACTTGTGCTGTATTCATGCAATAAATTGGGTGATATTTGACCACAACATCATTACATTCTTTATACTGAGCCATGGAAAGCCTGGAAGTAGTAAAGCCATGATGGAGAAAAGGCCTGTATCACTATGTATACAGGACTGAGGGAACAGAGGGAGGGGGAGCAGTAGGGAGGGATAACTGGTTTCCCATTAAAAGATACTGGCCCCCGTTACTTTACAAAGGCCTTATCGTAACACAAGACAAGAGGGTATGTGACCTTCAGCCATTAAACAGTGCTGTTAATTGACTAACAATAAAATGTTTTTATTGTACAAAAAGCCCTTTAGTATAATTGAATTTCACTCTGCTTTCACTCTTCTTTTTTTAATTTCTGTCTTTTTGCTGAGCTTGTAAAACAGAGCCGTTAAATGGTTATAATGAGAAAGAGTATAGGATGGGGTCTCCAGCATTGCTGCTCTACCTCGGTCCCTCGCTCCATCCCTCCATCCCTCCACCCCCCATC
>CABFOQ010009271.1:2511-24704 GCA_900660455.1 Gephyroberyx darwinii
CGTCCCCCGTCCCCTCCCCCAGCTCGATGATGGGCAGAGGTGGAGTCAAGTCACCCTTGCTCCATCCAAGTGGTCTCAAGGCAAAGTCAAGGGGTCAAGTCTCAAGTTCCCATAAAGAAAGCCAAATCAGGTGTAAGGTGAAGTTCCCTCTCCTTGAAAACACAGATCATGAAAGTGATGTGCCAAAACAAAACAAACTGTGCCACATTCTGTCTTACTCCCAAAACATGGCATGCTCCATACTTGCAATCATTTTTCAGATGGAAACTGACTAACTTGTTTCGGTAACTCTCTCTAAATGCAGAGACTAGACAATGGGAATACACACTTAGATAAATCAATATTATTTTGATTACCTCTTTGTAGCTTGTAGCTGTATGAGCTCTTGTGAGAGCAAAACAGAGCAAACATCAACAATAAATATGTTATTGGATTCAATATGATGCAAACAAATCTTGTGAATCATTTTGAGTCATCATACCTCAGGTCAAACGTCAGTCTCAAGTTACGGGTGTGCAAATCTCAGTCAAGCCTGTAGTCATTTCCCTTGTCCCAGGTACGTTTGTCTCAAGTCATTCAATTTCTGACCTTTGAGTCTGATCATAATGACTCAAGACCATACTTCTAGTGGAGGGTGGCACTGTGCTGTAAAGTACTGTAGTGTATGTTACGTACTGTGGCAGCAGACCGCCCAGGCCCCCGCTGGGCCACGATGGCCCCTGAGACAGCCTTAATCCAGCTATGCATCTCCTCTGGACTGTCCGCCTGGTGGAGGAAGAGAAAGAGAAAGGGTGAGCGAGTGTGTAGTGGAAATCAGAGTGAAACAGTTAAGAGAAGTAATGGTAAGGAAAACTCAGTCAGGAGTGATAGAGACAAGCAGAGAAGGGAGTGCTTAGCATGTGCATCACAGCATGCTAACATCTAATAAGGGGTGTGTGTTTAAAAATCATGTAGTATGGAAAATGTCTTCTTACCTGTATATAAAAGGTCCTGGATGTGGTGACGACTTCAAACAGATTATCTCTCATCATAATGTCACTACAACAAAAAAGAGAAAAAGACATAAACTCAGATTATACCCATCAGTAAATCAGTGACAAGTAAACACTATTCCCCTGAATGGAAAACCTTTTGGGAGGGTTTGTACAATCAGGAAAATGCTGAGACTTGTTAAATACCTCTGTTTGCACTCCTGGACTTTGTGAACTTCCTTCAGCGGGATCATTCTCAAAGGCTCTTTCTCCTAGTGGCAAGAAAAGAAAACATACTGTTGCACAAACAAGGAATGGATGGATTTTTATTGCATTATCGTCATTAAAATCATACAAGTTTGCTAATATGTTGCTTGATGAATGAGGCTGTCTTGTGCTTAGTTTATTTTTGGAGTGAGACTGGGCAGCTAACTTTCCCAGAAATAGTAGACAGCTAATTCTAATCTGTAATCCCTGGTGGTTGTAACTTTCTTGACCTGGACATTTGATACAGTACACAATGAGTCGATGTCCTCAGGCGCTGTTGATGGCCAAATAGACACATATTGGTGTCACATAAGGGCAGACCCTGATGAGGACAGGGCTTGGGACATGCCCTGTTATCTTGCAGAGTGTGAGTGTGAGTGTGAGTGTGTGTGTGTGTGTGTGTGTGTGTGTGTGTGTGTGTGTGTGTGTGTGTGTGTGTGTGTGTGTGTGTGTGTGTGTGTGAGAGGCCAATGCAGGGGAAACGAGGCATGCTAAGACATGTAAAGTGGAGGCACTGAATTCCATTGACTGAGGACGAAACATGTCAGAACTTGGGAGTGTGTGTTTGCTATTACTCTGCCTTAGACTTTGAGGGGTTAGTCCAATCCAATCCATGTGTATCAGCAATAAAAACCTGTTCTTGAAAAATTCCCAGAACTTTAGAGTTCATTTACCAGATCCGATTTGAAGTAACTCATTGAGTTTTCTTCCAGGAGGAAATATCGCCGTTTCCAGTTCCTCATCTAGGGAAAAGAGAATATGAATGGTTAGACCTTTATGTACAATTTCCTGGCAAAACACATTCTCTCACTGTTGACTATTTGCTAAACTAACTAAAAGCAGCACTTTTATGAAGTTTTTTATTTTATCACTTTTATTTAAGTTCCCACAGATTTTAGAGAGCGTTGAATGGGCCACCATCCTGGAGTATGTTACAGGATAGGTGGATAGGTACAACATAGCAAGTTAGAAATCAAACCCATGGAGTTGAGACTAAATGGTATACACATCAGCTGAATGAGTCACCAGGTCACCTCCTGTTCCAGTAGGTTTATCTGGATTCTACATCCTTACAGCTCAATACTGACCCATGAGAATGACGGGCCTAGTTCATGGGAACTGGGATAGATTGGTCAAGGCACATGACCTTACACAGTTAAGTATGACTTTAGGAGGTAAACTCTCTATGCCAAATACTTGGAAGACGGACCTGGAAACACAATTTCACCCACAACCCTAGGACTTCTCTAAATGGAGCCTGAACCCAAGCCAAGCAAACCCAATAGAGAACCCAGAGAGCCCCAGAAACTCACTACAGCTCCTTGCTTGACACAGTAGCCAGATTTGATGACAGTCTGCTCCTGAGCCGGCCTGCCCAGGAAGTACGGCAGCTGGCTGTGGGAACGACGCAGGGCCTCACGCTCCGGTCCCTCTGCACCATCACCCCCTTCATGCTGGAGGATGAAGTACACCATTAGAAATACAATCCATATGCAAGTTCCAACAACATTTCAAAACACAAGCACAGATTCTGTACAGTCCCACAGGAAATGTGTGGTTCTGCAAGCTACAACTAGCTAGATAACAATGATTTCAAAACACATTGTAAAAGTGTTCCATTGGTATACATCCAAAAAAGATACACACGAGTAGATAGAGTGGACAGAGTGATGTGCACAGTGCACAGGTATTTAGTAGTGAAGTCGCTAACGACTGTCTGACGGACCTGAATTTGCCTCTTGATGCCCATGGTGCCTTGGCAACAGAGCCGTGGGAAAAGGGGGTGAGTTTAGATATTGCTTAATACTTCAATGTATCAAAATGTGCCAAAATCTGTTTTGATTAAATCAATCTTGTTTGTGTCTGTGTGTTTCCCTGCAGGTACCAAAGTCTTGTGATTGTAATACACCAGAAATAGCGCAGAGTGCATGTGTGTGTATACATGCAAACACATCGTGGAGTTAATGTGTCAGTTTACTTGTGTCTGGGTGATGATGGGGACGCCTCCTATGATCTCAGTCTTATAGGAGACCTGTTTCTTCGGTCCTACGCCATCAAGCAAGGCCTTCTGATTCTCTGCATTCTGCTGGCCATCAGACAACTTCGGCACCTGTAGAAAACACACAGATTGGCTTAATCAAACCACATATGTTGGGACATCACCATCACACAGGTATGGAACAGAAATGTAAACTTTGTGGAAAACAGTTCTAGGAAGGAAAACACCCTTTTGCTCCTTAGTTTGCATTCAGCCAATAACTTCTGTATATGCAGAAGATAACCAGCCTTTAACTTGACATGCATCCACAGTTTTTGCTAGTCATATCTTTGCTAGATAGTTATGGCTCCATAGAGAACAATGAATACTCCTGTTTCCCTCAGACCGTGGTAGCATTCAATACAATACAGCATCCTGTTAGTCATGCTCTGACTCACTCCTATCTGGTTCCCAGATAGCCCACTCATTCATTTCTACAGAATAGTGAGAAATAATGGTTGCCTCCAAGTGATGGAAAATGAGTCAAGAACAAATTAGAACAATTGAACCAGAAATGATATTTCTTGTGTTTAACTGTGTTCTGTCTCACAGTGATCTTGGTGGCTTTATTGAGAGCGTTGACCCAGTCCACAAGGTCCTGCTGATCATTGGCCTGCAGGAAGAACTTCCTCATCCCAGCATTGATAACTGACAGATGATTAAAAAGAGCAGAGATAGATGATTAAAAGGAGCAGAGAGAACAATAACAGGAGTGACAGTGGGAGAAAGAAAGACAGTCAGGTCTCAAACAGTCAAAAACTATTTTAACTATTTATATATTTTATCTGCTACTTCATTTGATCCATCGCTTGTTTCATTTGAAAAGCTTGGAACACAAACAGTAGATTATGCACATTACTAGTACTGAGATGTGCTGAAGAGTGGGTGTTGGCTAAAGTCTTCTTGTCTGGTGTAGCAAATAGGACGGGGCATATTGAGAGCAAAGCTCCATTGCCATGGATGTTTTTGGAAGTAAAAAACAACCAAGAGTAGACTCTCCCTCATACTAGCAGCAGACCACTCCCTTTAAGTGGATGACCTAGCTGGAGTCAGCATCCGCTGTCTATGTCTGCACACCCCTACCCACTTCTTACCATGATGGGGAAAAAGCTCAAGCACTAGCACTAACTATTCTCGGTTTTCAATTCGCACAGAAGTTTTTGGGTCAAACGTTGATTAACTATGAATCAGGATTTAGAAACTGAAAGAGATCATGTCTCTCATTCTCTTTAGCCTAAATCCTTCAACCTACCTTGCCCTCTTGATTCTCCCTCCATGTCAAACTCTCCCTGTGTCTACTGTTTTTCCCTCTCCTTTTTACAGCATGGGGATAAATTACAAGCTTGACTGGTAATTCAGGGGGAGATGTAAAAAACACATAGTTCAAACTTTGTGGCACAATGGAGATCATTCTTATGTGGTGTGTGTGTGTGTGTGTGTGTGTGTGTGTGTGTCAGATTCTGGCCCAGCTTTAAGAAGACCAATAAGAAAAAACAAGTGTCACTTAGGCACACTTGGTGGTGGTGATATTGTAGGGTTTTCAAGGGCAGTGGGATTACTAATCTGGGAGGATTTCAGATATGAGTCACAGTCACACGCATTCACAAAACAATGTGTCCTGCTAAGTAAAACATCCAGGCAGAAAAGTTCACACGACACAAACGATTTGATCTCTTCAGCCATCCCACACAAGGCTCAGACCCCTAGATCTATCAATCATAGACTGCAATGAAGTCTCTTTTTTTTTTTTTTTTACTGTAAAGCCATCTGGCATCAAGACAGTCATTTCCCAAAATACTTTTTTCCTGAAAATGATTTCTTGTAAGTCATTGGATCCACAGAGAGGGGGGGGCAGCAAGAATTGTAGATATCTGCAAAACATGTGGCACACAAAAGTCTTCAAGTTTAAAAATATCCTCATACTTTTCTCAATCAGGTTCCGATTAGGATGTTGGCATCCTGTTGAAACCTCAACACAGCAACGCATATGTGCACACACCCCCACATGGTAGCCAACTTCATGTCACACACTAGTGTTTCCTGCTATTGAAGGAGACAGGGGAGAGGGTGTACACAACACTAATAGGGAATGGAGGTTTGTTCCCAAATAACTGCCTATGCTAGGGGATTGCTAGGGGATGATGGCTCATGTTTATGAAACATTCTCTATCTTAAACCACATAGGGACAGAAGGCAGGGACAAATGTCAAGATATATTACATTTTGGTAAAATATTAACTTGTAAGGTATCGACCAAAGTCAATTTCAGGAACTCAAAAACACCCAATCATTACATGCAGTTGGAGTAATAAATAAGGAATTTGATTCGCTTGATATCCTCATGGAACATGCATGTGTATAGGTATCTTATCAGAGGGGTCGGAGTGCAGGGTCAGGCAGGGTTAGGTGTATTTTTAGAAGGTATGGGTTCAGTATCTTGCTCAAGAACACAATTGCCTATTTATTATTTATGGTGGAGCCATGACATTCCAATTGTGGGAGAATCGAACTACCAATTCAGATCCCTGAAAATAAAATCCTTCAAGATGTTCAAATACCATATGAGTCAAGTAGACTAACATATGAAGTCATTCACAACCGCAAAACCAGGTCAGAGGTTAGCTGAAAAGTAAGTACTTAAAAGGAGGAACTTAAAAAAAACTTCAAATCCTGAGGTTTCCAAATGAATTAGTTAACCACAAACAACAAAATAATGCATTGAGGCTAAATGTAGATTCTATTTAATGTGTACCAGTGTTGGAATTTCTTTGTTGGAAAATGCAATCCAAAGGATTTCAACTTCTACCTAGTATGTCCATGTGCAGGTTTCATGTTCTGATGTGATGTAGCCTTGGATTTTAATTTATTTAAGTGATCCAAACGTTTCACTGGCTGGAATGCCCTCCATTGCCACAGGTTTCAGAGCAGTGAGGTTGTGAAATTCTGAGCACCTAGATTTATTATACCCTGAGAATAGAACAGAATGAGTGCTGATTGAGGATCACTAATCATGTGCCAACATAACCATCTCATTCATTAGGATGTTGATAGCATGTGAATTGCAAAACAAGGCTGGTATGCTTGATAAATACAAGCCCATATCATCACCTACTGCAGCCTCCTGTATCTCTGAGTGTTGGCTAAACAGCCAGTGTTGAGCAGGGCTTCGACTGGCTACCTGGTCAATGGAGGGGAAATTCTTGACCAAGATGAGAGGGCAGACAAGGACAGCAAACATTCCTCCATCAGGTCATGGTGACTGCATCCACCATCCATCCAACCAACATGTGCTTACTCTTACTCATGCCAGCACTATCGATGTTTGAAAAGCACTGCTGCAAGAGAGGTGCCTAAGAGGAGATCTTGCCGGGCCTCTCAAGGATTCCTAACAAGTCAAGATTTTGGTCGATGTTCAATATGATTTATGCTGCCATATTGCCCAACTCCTATTAGCTACACCATGTCATTCTAGAGAGGAAGACTATTCTATTCTAACCCTACCAACAAGTAGGTGAGATGACAGATGGTCTAAAACCAGAGCAAGTGTTTAAGTAATTACACAAGTAACAATAATTCCTATACTTTTCCAAGCTTTTTGTGGAAATTCAAAACTTTCCAAACCAAATAAATTACCAAATTTGTTTTCCATACATTTTTCTATACTTTCCAGAGCAGTGCATGACTCCTGTTTCTAAAAGAAACTAACAAATTTATGTTTTCAATGCTCAGAATTGAAAAACAGATAGGGAGGTTGTGTGTTGTTATGTTGTGTGTATTTTTACCAAAGCAGAACTCTGCCTTAGGCCTCAGCTTAGTGGCATCGCTGACCTACAAGGAAAGAGAACAAGGCCCATGGTTGTTTCCTCCATTTATAGTAGAGATGCATCAGAACCGATAAGAGTAGTGAGTACATTGTTAAATGGATCAGCCGATCCGAGTACTGATACTGAGTACTACTTAATTTACAGTCATTCATAGGCTGCCGACAATTGGCGTGTTATAGAACAATTACAGGAACAAATGCGTCCAACCGAGTATGACTGGCAAATCATACTTACAGCTACTAACGATGGACCTCTAATTTATACATTATCTTATCATGTAGGTATTAGATAAACTGTGGTGGCAATATTTCTTTCTTATCTTGGAAATGTAAGTCAACAGTATTAGATAAACCATGGTGGCAATATTTCTGCTTACCTTGGAAATGTAGGTGAGCTTGAGGGAGCCAACAGAGTCTGCACCAATAGGCAGGTTCTGTGGAGAGAAGAACACTGGGTGAGAAATTTAGATGAAAAAACGATGATTCTACAGAAGTGGAGTAGATCTGTTCCAACATTTTGAAGTAACTGCGCTCCTAAGTCTGAAAATCAGTGAGTGACATTAACAGGTGTCATTAGTGAACATTTATTTTTTCATATTTTGTAAAAACTTTGTATTTTAGGCCAACATAGTATGTTTTGCAGAAAGAGCATCTGTCTAAATCCATGATCACTAGCCATGAGCTAGCTAGCATTTTGGATGTATGCCAAAAATAAGTTAGCGATAGTCATTACCATAACGGTCACTACCATAACAAATTACATTGCTTTGCTAATGATGTGGCTGTTACAGATTATGACATTCATCAATTAATTCAATTTTAAGAATCTAAATATAATAGTCATTAACTCTATTGGGTTTTTAAAAAAAAAATCAATTTCATAGAATTGTAAATGTAAGTTACCCAACAATGTTGGGTAGTGCCTTGTTTATTAGAGTATTCCACAAAGAGAACTCAACAGAGGCGTGTCCACATTAGCCCAAGGGTGTTTGATGCAGTGTGTGAAAAAATAGGTTTGAATGGCCAACTATGATTTATGTCCTAGTGTGACTTGATAGTGATTGCTATCGATGGAAGATGAACTTTGAGCAGCTATTGATATTAACATTTGTTCTCTATTTTAAAATTCTTTAAACAAGCAGCCCAATTAAGCTGCTCTACTGTTATAGCTTGTAGACACAGGAGGTGACTCACTAAGTTTAGTTCTTCATTCTTTTGAGTTTTTATTCTATCCTCCATTATAATTATTATTGTCAATTTTAGTACTGTTAATGTATTCCTCCACGAAAAATAAGTAGGCTTCAAGTTGAAACATTCAGTTTTTTAAACCTACTTTAAAGTTGAAATGTTATTCCTACAAAATAAATGGATGGTGGAAATGTTAACCATTGTTCGTCTTTAATGAATTGCAAAATACATTAATTGATAACATGCCTAATAAGGGTATAATTCATTAGGTAAAATAAACAGGTAACAGTTGTTGTTTTCTCAACAGTGTGGTCACTGTGATATTTTTAAAAAATTGAATAAGCTGTGTAGTCAATTAAAAATCTATTATGTATAAGTAGGTATACATGTGCTCAGTCAAATAATATGAAACTGATATGATCAATTTTATGTATTTCACAAAGTAAAACAACCTGGTAGTTTTGATTTATCTCAATAAATAAAATTTACAATGTGAAAATTCAATGTAAAAATCAGGAGGATTTTTACTCATTTAATCTCAGCTTTTCTTTCTGTTCTGTTACAGACAAATCTTTGGAAAGAAGAGAAATTCTGGAATATTTAGACAATATCTATGTTGGACTTGGACTAACACATATATGCTTTAGAATTGGGGAACATAGAATACAAATTTCAAGATTTTTACACCCCCCAATTTGAACGGTTTCTGTAGAATCATCCATGAAAAGTTATACATTTCAAAGTAAACTGCCATGGAGTGCAGCCAGTGTTTTGCTGTACTTCTGAAACTAGGAGATCTGGATTCAACTTCATTAAAATTTAAGTTTTTTTTTAAATCTATAAAAAGAACAGGACTGAATAATTTAAAATATCTCTTGCCCTACATGATTTATGAATAAGTCATGTAACAGAACACTGACACAGACAACATCTCTATCCAGCATGATGTACATAACCAAGGAGAATGGTATGCAATAATAAATGTGCACTCTTTTCACACCCAGGGTCACAGAACACAAACAAAATACCAATACAGTCACTGCAAATATTCATGCTTATTGCTTGGACATATCCAGAATGTTAAAAACTAAATCATAGCCCCACTACAAGTTGGATCTACCCAATGCTAACAGATTTACACATTTGTCTACCTATCAGCTACGACACAGTCACACTGTTGCAACTGCCCTACTCCTACGCCTGTCATCCATGCTTCCTAACTGCTATAACCTAGTCTGCATATTGCTTGTTCGCCCCTCCTCCTTACTTGTGGGGCTGTGCAGTGAGAACAAGGATTGCCTATACTTAGCTTTGTGTGGATATTGCATGCAGATAGCTTAGCTAGTATTAGCTTTTGGTTAGCCTACAGCTGCGTGTTAACTGATTATCCAGATTGCTAACAGCTAAGCCATCCTTAGCCTCTGTTGTTACCTGTAAGGTAACCACACAAGTTGCTAACAGTGAAACTAATGTTAACTGTGGGTTGTCCACACAGTTTGGCTACAACTAAGCAAACACTGGCCTCTGCAGTTACCTGGAGTTCCTTTTCCATCCAGATAGCTAAGAGCGAAGCTATCATTACCCCTGTGTAATTACCTGGGGGTTGTCCATGAACCAGACCAAGCTGCCCTGTTGTGTGTCCAGTATGAAGTAACGACGCAGGAACTTGCCACTGCTCTCGTTCTCCTCGATGTCCAGGAAGCCACAGATACGGTTCTGCCGGTCCACATAAGGCATCTCGGCGTCGGGACATTCCCTGGCCCACTGGGCCCGGGACTGAAGAGGAGGAGGTGGTAAGGAGAGTCGGGCAGTCGGAACTGGGAAGAAAATCCTGGAGGGAAGAGAGAAGAAAGTGGAAAAGGGTTGTGTGAGGCGGAAGGGAGCAAATGAGGAATTTCAGTGTTCTTTGTGGTGAGCCTTGCCAGCTTCTCCCGCTCCCTCTCTTTCTCCAGTCTCTCTGCCACCTGGAGCTCGCCACACTACCGCCTGCCAGGGGATCATGTGACACAAACCACAACCCCGCCTTTATCCTTTTATATCAGCCTCACCCACTCTCTCCTGCTTTCTCCCAGTTCCTCTTTTCTCTCACACTCGCCGTCGTCTTTCACTCTCTCTATCTCCTCCACCCACCCTCGCTTTTTCTCCTTCTCACACTCCTTTCTCTTGAAGTCATCTCCTCTCTCCCACTTTCTGTCTGCTATCTCCTCCTCCCCACTCTGCCCCCTCCTCTCTCTCTCTCATCCTATTTGGCGAGCCTCTGGCCAGCCCCTTCTATCCCCTCCCTCCCTCCACAGCTGAGACCAACTTCTGCATGGTCTAAAAGAAAGACAAAAAAGAAAAAGAAAAAAAAAAAGACTGATCTCAGCCATGTTCCACACAATGCAACGATGCAAACACCCTCGGGAGTTGGCTGGAAAGGACTGAGCAATATTTAACCTGCTGGGAACTGACAGGGACACACCTCACAGACTGACTGCACACTGGGAATCTACATAAGAGTAGATGATTAATGTGCGTCTGTGCATATACATGCATGTGTGTGCACGCATCTCAATGTCAAACCTGCGTGGGTGGGCGTAGCAATACTGTAGGCATGTTGTTACGTCAGCGTGTTTAAGCTTCTGTCATTTTGGACTGAGCCTGAAATATGTGAGTGAGATGGGTCTTTGGAAAGCAAAGATAAAGACTCTCTTTCTCCAGGACATTATGAGCACTGTGTGGGTGGACGGGGGCAAAGCCGGGACAAAAGGCCTAGTTGTTGTGCGTGGACTCTGGGCTGAAAGCATCACGGTTAGCCCCTGCATCTACCCGAGTCATCCCATTTGACACACACACGCATGCAAAAGGAGCAACACTGTCAAGTTGACTATGTGAATGCTAAGTAAACACTGAATATCATGTGAGAATGAGAGGGCTCTGTAGAGTTCAGTGATTAAATGTACCCATGCATGCATGCTCATGTGTTTATCAGTGGTGCACAACTCAATTAACTTTTCCTGATTCCTAAGAGACACCTGCTGCAAAACAAAATGCCAACAAGCTAAATAAGCATCAACTAGATACCTAGGCTTTCAAAGTAGCCTGGCCAATTGGTGGCCTACTTTCCCACAGCCCTGTGGAATAAAGTAGGTAGGCTAACCCAATTTTCATGATGGGTGAATTCTAAACCCAGCAAATGACTGCTGTAGCAAACCATGACAGGATGACGAAGCCCTTCAGATTGGGTGGATACTAGACTCAATAACAGGCAACATTCTGTCTGTGCTCACAAGGGAGATAGAGAGTACAAGGGCTTGCTGTGTAATGCATGAGATAGAGACTGAGTGAGAGAGAGCTAGAGACAAATATGAGAGAGGGAAAGACAAGAAAAGAAAGAGGCCAATGAATAAATGCAAAGCAAGAAGAGGAAGACACCACCGAGACTGTGGACCAGCAGGTTAAAGATCAAACTCCAGAGAAGGTCAGATAAGGGTGTGCTGTACTAGCTGACTAGAAACTCTTCCTAACTCAAACATGCCTCCAGAACACTCACTCTTTGCATTTGAAGGAAGGCTTTGTCCACCATCACACGGCAACCAAGTGACCACACATGCAAGGTCATAAAAAACACAAAGAAGGGGGAGAGCTGAGCAGGATAGCCCAGTAGACAGTCAATGTTGCCCCTTTATAGTCTTATTTGTGGCAGCCCACTGCTATATCAAACAAAAGGACACCACAGATATATTTCCCAAACTGGGAACCCCTTGTACAATTATAGAAATTTAGCGTTTTTACTATGCAGTCCTTATTTAATCACAGTTAGCCTTTCTTAACTAAGAGAAAGGATCTATATTTAACAATTTCATGTTTTTTTTTTAGAGGAAACTGTGCAAAGTGGGAAAAAAAAGTGAACGTACTCTTGCATTTATTAAATCAAGTAGGGCTCACCGTGGGCAAATAATATACAAATGTAGAGCATTCAACAGTCTGCCTAGAAGTTGACGTCCTTCTAAAATATCCCCAAGAGCCACAAGAAAAATATTAAAACTAGTAAAAAAACAAACCAAGAATAACATCCAGAGATCTACAAGCCTTCATTGCTCTATCTGATGTCATTGTGCATCTGTTGACAATAAGGACTCCACTTGATAGAAATGGAATTCATGTAGGGGTATGCCATGTTTGACGACAACCCAAAATTGCCAGGCACCAAAATAAGGAGTGTCATAGTCTGTCATAGCCATCTTTCCTTTCTCTGGACCTGGACGACTCGACATAAACCATGAATTTGAGAGAAACCAGAGAACACTAGAACAAAATGTCAGACCATCAGTCTGACAGCTAAACCTGGGTCAAAAGTGGCTGTTCCAACAAGTCAGTGATCCTAAGCATTCAGGCAAAGAAAGCCAAAGAATAGCTCAGGAAGAGGTTTAGTGTTTTGGATTGGCCAAGTCAAAGCAAATGACTTGAAACCAATTACAATACTGTATCAGGACTTAAAGTGGGCTGTTCATGTGAGACTCCCTCAAGCCTCACTGAGTTGGCAGAGTGCTGTAAGGAGGAGTGGGTGAAAATCCTTCAAGGAAGATGCCAGACATTGATCAGTGACTATAGGAGACGTTTACTCCAGGTCATCACTGCTGAAGGAGGTGCCACAAGTTACTTTAAGGAGTTCACATACTTTTGCACACAGGGATATCTGAGTTTTTGTTAAATATTATTTGGGACATTAATGTGAGGTTTACTTAAGGATTTCATGAGGTTATCCCTCTATAATATATGAAACAATGACCACAAACGTTCAAGCATGACTGTATGTTCTGTAGTATACTGATTAGCATGTTGGCATACCTCATTGTTAGCATTTGTTCATTTGTAGCATGTTTGCTGGTGTATTGTATGTTAGCAGAATGTTTGTTCTGGGTTCTTGTTGGGTCACAAGAACTTACTGTTGAAGTTTCTGGAGGTGTCAGGGGCCTAATTCAATAAAACATGTGATGGGAGGTACCCACTTGATAATCTCATGATATACCTGAACACACACCCTCAACCTTGCAACATGTTTAGGTGGATTTGTGAATGGTGCTGCCTGTCTGATGGTTGTCTAGATTCATGACATCTGAATGACCTCTGTACATCCTGTGGCAAACGTTAACACCATTTCATGCATTGCACACACAAGAACGACTGCTTGACTCTAAATCCCTCACTCGCCCTAACCTGCTACCACCAAAAATAACTTACTGTCTCAAAAATACAAATGGTTAATGAATGAGTCCAATATTAAATTTAACAGCCATACTATTTTACCTAACAAACTGGTCTGAGCCTTCACATGATGGTTGGCAAACTGGCTGGTAGAGTTAACTTACCAAACCAAAATGTAGGCTAGAAGGTTTGGCTAGTGCCTGGTGTTAATTTCCCAACCCAGAGGCAAAAGTGCGTGGGAGAAAGAGTGTGAAAGCAGGAAGAGAAATGATTAATCAATGACAAGTGAGAAGGTTTAACAGGCTAAGAGGTGTAAAAGTGAAAGAACAGTCAAGTGAGCTTGAGTATGATAATGTAGCCTTGGGCCAACAGAAAGTCAGCAGCATGTCTTCACTATCCTCCTTATTTTACCTTTACTAGTCTGCAAACAAAGATGGTGGATGATGAGTGAAATGAGCCATATTGAACTGGCAATGTGATAAATGTTTTCGCTGGGGCCGCTGTGTATGGGAGTTTGGTCCAACGGAGCCCCTAATACTAACAGGCCTAGTCACGTTACTTCTGGCATGGAATCTGTCTTTGGACATCAACAACAAAACTCACTCTACCCAACAACAAAAACTAAACAAGGCTAGCTATGCCATTGAGGGAAAGTTTAGTTTTCAATTCAGAATTACTATATCAAGACAACAGCTACTGAATAAGATTACAGCTTCAATCAGTGTTTTTTCAAATTAAACTTTTGGTAATTCAAGCTAACAAGCAGGCTTTTAACAAGAAGGCGTCCATGCTTCTTCACCCACACCTTCTCCTGGATATGCAATGCCAATTGAGCAAAATTTCAGGTTAGTTGACAGTATCAAGTACACTTTTGTGAATGAATAGCTAGGTCATTCAAACAGCTCACAGCAGTAAATCTGGCCAAACCAGAAACGATCAATGGTAGCCTAGGGAAAGGGCAGGAGTTCTTCAGGTCTGTCCAGTTCAGTTGAAAAGAGTCCTTTCTGGACACATTGGCTCTGAAAGTAAAAAATAAGGCCTGCATGTTAGGCAGGCTTTGGCCTTACACTTCAATCCCTTAGTAAGGCCTTGTCCCGTCTACTACAGCAGTATCTTGGTAGGTTTCGACATTTCCAAAGTTGGACAAAATGAAGATGCTTTTAGCCCCTCACCGGGCAATGTTAGCAATACAAACGACTTAGCCAATAAACTTCCAAATTCCTCGGACGACACATCGACAAATAGTTTCTAAGATTAGAGTAGCAATCCAGGTGAGCAAGAAAGAGTACTCTGTGTTGTCCAGAGCAGTGGTATCGAAATAACATAGACGTGTTTAGGGTTAATCTTTAGTCTTGTAACGTTCGGCATTTAAGACACAGTTTGTAATAACAGGCTCAAAACATTTGTGCTAGCAGCATCAGCAACGTTGGCTTAACGTTACTAGCTTTAGCTTGGAAACCTAACGTTAGCTCACGTTCGCCTGATATTGTTTACTACACGCTACACAACTTGCTAAAAAAAACTTCACAAAACCCAGCTATATTACTACACAAACATGCTGTTCTTGTATTGTGGCAAACGTTACAAACCACTTTGCTAACGTTATCTATCTAACGTTAGCCTGGCAAAGAAGTTTTGCCATACACATAGCTAACACTAGCTACTAACTGTTAGTTAACGTTAAGTAAATTGTTATTTGCCAACCTAACCTGTCAGTTACATCAAAATGATAATTGATTAACCGATTTAGCTCAACGTTTCGACCAGCTTACCCAAGTCTTGTCTTCTCTACCGTAATACACTCAACGGCCGCTGGTCTCGATGTTGTTGGATCTCTCCTGCCTGCCTCATCCCATCTTCACTCCAGTGCGGCGGCTGCCGAGTGTGAAGCAAAGATGGTGTATGTTTGAGCAGATGAATCACTCACTCAATGATATAAAAAAAATAGCCTGCAAAGTGGGCGTTGACCCTCACGCAGACGCTCACTTCCTGCAATTTTGACTGGTGGGCCCCAAGATTCCTTGTGAGAACCACACATCACATCTAAACAGCGCTACAGTCCATAATACAAACCTGCTAGAAACAGCTGGAAAAATGAACACCTGTGCATCAAAATGAATAGTGTGACATCAAGCACACAGCCCATCTCAAACCTTAAGATGTGATCACTGTGCTTGCATTCTTTCCAAGTTCTCTCCAAAACAACTTGGAGAAAACCTCAAATGTATGCAAAAGAGTGGCTACTAACTAACCAGAGTAGCACCAAAAATGCGAATTTGTATTGTGATATTGATTGCACTCTAGTATTACAAACTGTGGCTATTTAGCTTAACATTAACTAGCTCTGGATGTTAACAAATCTTTCGTCTCGAGTGTAATCCGATCAAAACAAACCTTATATGTTTAAGTTAAATATATGTGAAACAGTAGGCCATATCTCACAACCTTGCCAGACGTTTGTGGGGGAAAAAAGGGGGCAGAGTGAGAGCTCTTTCCTTCCTCCTCCTCTCAGGTGTGAAGTCAAGTGTGCAAGTGGGGTAGCGCAGTGCTGGCGGCATTTTCTGACATCTAGTGTTTAAAAGCCGCAGCAACCTCTACTTACATTTGCTGTTGAAAAATGTTCATTCATTCATTCATGAAATTAATCATTAATCATGAAATATGTTGATAGGTAAATTAAACCTAATATATGCATGGTATAGATTTTTATGTGGGTTAGGCTTTACGGCTCACCTCCAAAATGCTCTGCCTATTTTGGGGGAAATGATGTTCAGTGTTCATGTTTTCAATTTGTGAAAAAAAAGCCAGAGGCTCATACTGGTCGGTGTTGTATGCTTATGTAGAATGCTTTTTTCAAGGAATTGAAATGCACCTGATAAAGAAAACACATAATAATAATCTATTCAGTATATACTTTTTTTCCTTCATATGGAGCGCCTGAGGACGTGTTTGACCACTACTGCTCCACTTCCGTCCTAAACTGGAAACTAAGACCAAGATAAGACCAAACTAAGTATAGATATACTTTTCTTACAAAATAATCTTCAGACAAGACATCATCAGACAAACATCAGACAATTACATCAATTTCAGTAGTGTTTCAAAATAGAGAAATCAACTGGTTGAGCAGGTTTGTTTGGGTCCTGTGCATCTATACAGTATCTCAAATTGACAAACTAATGATCAGGTCTTAGAGGTGAGGTTGTGCTGAAAAAGGATACCAAGCATTGTGGCGAAACATTTTAAAGTGGTATATAAAGGCAAAATGAAAAGCATAGAAAAACGGCCAGAACCACCCAAGATGCTCTTATACACTCACAATGCGCGTAATGATGCCTTATAATGTCTTATGAGCACCACTTCAAGTGTTACCATCGAACCAAATAGCATGCAATTTGGTGGCCAATTTGGTTAGCACATTAGTCCACAATGAGTTTGCTTTAGATATGGTGTATCCTTTTAGGAGTCACATCTTCTAATTGGTTTCGAATTAAAAGTAAAGAGTTAGAAGTTATTTCGGAGAGGTTCAAAGTCGGAACGTATTCCACTTCCGCACATCTATGTTTTAATAGCTTAATAAGGTAATGCCTATTTATGAACACAACACGCCCGCCTGCAGCAGCTTGCATCGAAAAAGTTCTGAAGAGAGGAGGGAGGGGAGGGGCAGGCAGGGGCTATGACGATCATAAGTCACTTCTGTTCTGCTTGACTGTGGGCTCAATACGAAGATGGCAGAAGAGTTGGACACTTACCCGGGGCTGAGGCATTTCCCTCCGCTGTGGCCCCTTCCCAGGGTCCGATCTCACAGCGACACCTCCGGGTTCCGCTCCAGAGTCTTGTTCAGACTGCGGGGCGCCCGCTCAGGTACGCTAATGAATATCATCTTACCAAAACTGTATATATAGGATAGGTTAGAAAGCCCGCCGTGCAATTCTGATGTTAGGAAAATAAAGGATCAAATAGTAGTTACTGAGTTTAATCAAGGGGTAGACTAGGAAAACACAAAAAGCGCGCCCAGAGACATAATTAAATTACAGTTACCTTACATTTAAAATCTTGCAATAGATTTCCATGCACTTATTATCCACTTTAAACATCTTAGAAAACTTCCTCTAAAATGCATCTACTTTTTCTTTATCAAGAAAACTGGAGTTTCCTAAGATAAGATTGCACTGTATTTTGGTGTTGCACAGTAGCCCATAGCTAGATGGGATCTTTCAATAGTGGCTTCCTGTTCTGCTATAACATACACTGGTCTCTCTCTAGTCCTCTCACTCAAACACTCTTTCTTTCTTTCTTTCTTTCTTTCTTTCTTTCTTTCTTTCATCTGCATTCCTTCTGCACTGCTGCTGCACCATCTGCACTGTCTGCCATCATACCATGTTTTATGGTAAAGGTCAAAGGAAAACTGAAACAATGCAATCAGCGTGTATCTTGTATTTTGTTGCTGAACAAACCAGACTATGTAAACCATACTAAATATATTGACCAAGGTGTGAAACAAGTATGTGTCCTCAGCATCTCCCTTAAATGTCATACCATCATATCATCGCTGTCTGAATACTGACAGTTGAACCCATATAGGCTTATAATTTGTTTCAGTGGTTGAAACCACTTCCTATCAACTGGCTTCTGTATCTTGGTGCAGAACTCTGTAGCGGTACTCTCTGCCCCTCCAAACCACCCTAACCCACTTTGAGATGTACTGCAGCCCTGAATTATACCTCATAGCAGTCAATCTTTTAATTTTCCATAAGGACTGTCTTGTTCCACAGTCTGATTCATTTCTCATAACAGTACAGAGGTATACACAGTAATGCGTGTTTGAGAAAGTGCAATCACTAGGTTTGTCTTTAATTGCAGCAGGATGTTTTCTGTGTTTATGTTTAAGTTGTAATGACAGGAAATGATAATGGCCCAGTTAGGAAGTTAGATGCTCTTAGATCTTTCTGTCTGCTCGTCCTATTTGCTCAATATTACATTGACTTGTGAGTCTGGATTCCACAGTTAGACAAATTTAATGAAATTTGGATTTGGGGTTAAAAATGTTGAAGAAACCCTTAAAAACTACACAACTTCTATTCTATTCTATTCTATTCTATACTAGATGTGTGATTTATGTTTACCTACCCTGTTGGAACATGCCTCGTCCAAAACATTTCATTGTACAGTATGACTGTAAGTGATGCTGCACATTTGACAATAAGTAACTTGACTTGACTTGACTTGACTTCTACTCTATTTTGTTGCGTCGTGCAGCAAACGCAACAGTTTGCAAATCAAGCACCAGAGGGAGCTAATTCACCTTCCTAATTCACCTGGAAGACTATGTACATAAAGATCAGGCAGCCTTCTTGTTTGATGACATTACAGCGGCTTTTAACCACAATGCATGGCTGATGAAGCATACAATTTGAAATATCACCTTATGCAATCCATCTGATCTTATTTCTCAAGTAGAGAAATAATAGAATGATAGGATGTTTGGTTGATTTTAAAATCATTTAGATTAGATTCAACTTTATTGTCATTGCACAGAGTACAAGTACTGAGACAACGAAATGCAGTTTGGCAACCAGAAGTGCAAATAGCAGTAAAGTGCAGAGTATGTACATATATATAATGGTTATATATGTATTAAATATTAAATAAGGGATAGATATGAATATGCTAAGATACATACAGTATAAACAATAATGATAGTAAAAACAGGGTACAAAATATATGGTGCAAGGTCTGCGTAGTGCAAAAAAATATAGATAAATAGTATATATATAAATAATATCTAGTAATCTAGTAATAGTAATAGTATATAGTGCAGGTGTGGGGAGACTGGAAAGACTTCAGCAAGGTGACAGCTGAGGGGAAGAAGCTGTTCCTGAGCCTGCTGGTCCTGGAACGGAGAGACCTGTAGCGCCTCCCAGAGGGGAGGTGGGTGAGAGGAGTCCTTGATGATGCTGCGCGCCCTTCGCAGACACCGCTTGTGCTGGACCGACTCGATGGAGGGGAGTGAGGTACCGGTGATGCATTGGGCGGTTTTCACCACCTTCTGCAGTGCTTTCCAGTCTGAAACAGAGCAGTTGCCATACCAGACTGTGATGCAGTTGGTAAAGATGCTCTCAATGGTGCAGCGGTAGAAGTTCACCAGAATCTGAGGAGACAGGTAGACTTTCTTCAGTCTCTTCAGGAAGAAGAGACACTGGTGAGCCTTCTTGACCAGGGTCGAGGTGTTGAGGGTCCAAGAGAGGTCCTCGGAGATGTGGACGCCCAGAAACTTAAAGCTGATGACACGCTCAACCTCCGTCCCGTTGATGCGGATGGGGGTGTGTGTGCCGGCTTTGGACTTCCTGAAGTCCACAATGAGCTCCTTGGTCTTCTTGGTGTTGAGGGCCAGGTTGTTGTCGGCGCACCACGCCGCCAGGTGCTGGACCTCCTCCCTGTAGGCCGACTCATCGTTGTTGTTAATCAACCACCGTTGTGTCGTCTGCAAACTTGATAATGGTGTTGGAACCATGTACCGGTGTGCAGTCGTAGGTGAAGAGGGAGTAGAGGAGAGGACTTGGCACACAGCCCTGTGGGACGCCGGTGTTCAGGGTGAGGGTTGAGGAGGTGTGGTTGTCTAACCTAACATACTGGGGTCTGTTAATGGAATTGCTTAATTGCATTCCTTAAGCATGGTGTGTGTTGCGAGCATGAATTGTCATGAATTTTCATAGATTAAGCAATTTATCCTCAACAAGAGCAGATTTAAGCAAAAAACACTTGAAACATTTTGAAACATTTTCAAAGTATCGAAGACAAGACCATCATTTTTCTAAGCTCTAACAATCCAGGTACATTAAAACATGTGGATCATAGCTAAATATGTTTGATGGAGATTTAATAAAGATGGATATGTCTATTTTGTATTGTATTCTGCAGATGTTTTGTAAGATAAAGATACAATTTGTCTTGTATGTGATAATATGCAGTTCCAAAAGCTCTGTGTGTGCAAGCATATGTGCATGCATGTGTGTGCATATATGCCTCTCTCTGTGTTGCATGTGTGCATGCATGTACAGTATGTGTTTATGTGTTATTAATAAAATGTGTTTCGGATAATGTGTAGGTTCAGATGCTCTTTGCTGTCGGTTCTCAATAGCATGCTGTCCTACTGATGGGTGCTGTATTAGTCATGTAATTACACGGGCAGAGAGGAGAGGAGGAGTAGAGGAGAAAGGAGAAGGAGGGAGTGAGGAGAACTAAGGAGGAGAGGAAGGATAGCAGGAGAGGAAAACCAGCTGAGGAGAAAAATGGAGAGGAGGAGACAGAGCAGTAGGGGACGAAAAGAGGAGAGGGAGAAGCGAATAGAGCAAAACAGGGGAGAGAGGAAAGAGAAAGTGTGGAGGAGAAGTGAAGACCGGAGACAATACATAGGGGAAAAGAGGGAAAATGAGGAAAACACAAATAAGAGAGGAGAGGAGGCGAAATGGGATGCAAGGACAGGATGATGAAGGAGGAGGAGGAGGAAGACAGATGGAAAGCTCGAACAAGAGAGGACAAGAAAGGAGTGTCAGCCTGCTGGTTCGCTCTGCTCGTTGTGGGCACTCTCCTGGAAATAACATTGATTACAGACCCTTTTAGACGGCCATGACTACTTGTTAATATGTATCATAGTGTACAGAGCAGCACTTCCCCCTTCATTGCCCACACACAGTCAGCCCCCAGCCACCCTCCTTGCCTTTTCTCTTTGTTATTCTTTGAAAGAGCCATTGATATCTAAAACGGTACGATTGTGTTCAGTAATTCGAGGCCCAACCCATAATTGCAGTACGGTGCCCCCTGTTGACACGCTGTCGCCCCATTCCTTACATGGTGAAATCTTTGATTGAAGATATTAAAGCTGCGCTAGGAATTTGTTTTATTTATCCAAAAATACTTATCAGCCTAAACTAGGAAGTGAGGCTACAACAGAGAAGAGCACCCCATGTCCCCTAGTTGAGACACCGTGGATTCACCCTGCTTCCCCAAATGAAATTCCAGTGTCGGGTATGGACACTTTATAAAGCTAGTTTACCATCTACAAGCCTATCATGATCATTGACCTTGTGTGAACCACTGGCACTGTAGGTTTTTGGTGCATTAAGTTGTCTGTGTTGAGTCCAGTGTTGTTTCTTTTGTGTATATCTGTGTGTGGGTGTGTGTGGGAGTTGATGAGTTTATGGCTTCTTTTAATCTGTTTTCCTATGTTTTGTTGTGACCGGAAAACATCAAAAGTCAAAGTTTTCCGTCTCTTCTCCTCTTTCCTCTCCAAAGCAGCTGTCTCCCAGTGACTGTGTGGTTAACTCATAACTCTATTAACTCTATTAATGTTTGTTGAAACACCTCAGCAACAAATAGACAGGATGTTGTACATTTTCTAATGCTGCTCACACACATAGTACTTACATAAGTGTATACATAGTGTGTGTGTGTGTGTGTGTGTGTGTGTGTGTGTGTGTGTGTAGTGGGGGCTTCCGGTGGAAATTGAATATGGACTTTGAATTGAGAGATAACGATTGAGAGACAGAGACACAAAGAGAGAGTCCTTGGTGAGGAAAGACAACAAAGATAAGATTTTACACAATAAAATGTTTGAGGGGGAAGGAGAAGAGATGAGAGGAGAGGAGAATATGGAGGAGGAGAAGGAATGTAGAAGCAGCACAAGGAGTCAGTAAATCAGAAGAAAGGAGTAGAGAGG
>CABFOQ010009276.1:7356-25327 GCA_900660455.1 Gephyroberyx darwinii
TGGAGTGGAAGGGGGGGGGGGGGGGAAGAGGGAGAGAGAGAGACAGAGGGAGGGAGGGATTAAGGGAGAGAATGAGGTATGGTAAGATAGGGAGAGATATGTCTGTGTGTGGGAGAGGTGTGGGTGGAAAAAAGCACCTTATTAAATGACAAGCTTTTCCTGGTTTGTGCTAATTAATTGTGTGCTGCCACTGACTGCTAATTTGCTGGGAAAAATGCATCCCAAAAGCAAAGGGGTCTCCTGCTTGAACTTTGCCTCAGAAGCACCTAATTCACTGGTGACTGCAGCTGTGTCCCTATCCTGGACTGCAACACTATTAAATTAGAGCGCCTGGGCCATCAATTTAATAAGCGCTGGAGCAGATCATTTGAATAAGGACAGTATTAGTATTCTAGCGGAGCACAACTAAGAGCAGCTGACCTTTTTCAAGAGAAAGATCCTTGCCGAGAAGATCCTTGAACACATCCCGCTGAATCAGAGAACACGGTAATAAGCCCGTCAATGTTTAAGAGTGTCAAAAGGGAGGATTTTTTTTTTTGCTCTCTCTCTCTCTCTCTCTCTTGCTCTCTACTCTCTCTCCTTCTATCCCTCCCCCCACATGGCACTGCCAGCTATTGTAGTATATCAGCTGGCTAGGATCTCAGCAATTTAGAACAGACGGATAGAGGAGGGGAGAAAGGTAGGAAGGGAAGAGGAGGGAATAGAAACAGAGACACAAAATGTTGAAAGGGATTTATGATTAATTGCACAATAGTCTGCATGTGAGTGCGTTTATGCATGTGTGCCGGTGTGCATTTGCACATGCATTTATACGCCATGTGCAGCCGGGTATACCTTCTCTCAGGATGCAGCATTGATTTATGTGCATGTTGGGGTGTGGAATTGATCAGTGCACATCAAAATTCCCCATGAACTCCCACATAACAAATCAGATCCTGACCTTTGGCTGCAACATCTTTAGCTGCTGATGCACACCTGGGGGACAGGCTATTAAGCACTGTTTCGACACATACTGTAGGTGTTTTGAACAGTACCAGAGTGAATTGGCAGGATAGTGAAACATTAGTGGTAGTAATGCATTGGGCTGTGAAATAGATCATCGACAGTGACAGTTATGGTGCCTGTCAGACCGTAGAAAAAGAGATTTAACTAGCCTTTGTCTGCATGAAATAAACATTGCACAGGAGGTTAAATGCTCCAACATATGACTGCCTGGCAATGAATCAAGTACTCTGAGTACCTACTGAAGTAATGGACATTTGGGAAATAATAATGAAAAAAAATCCTGATACTATCTGCAATATTGTAAATTGTATTAATTCTAGGCAATTCATTTCAAGCTAAATACTACTGACAAGAGGAGACAGTTAGTGATGCAAATATGTACAGCTAAGCACATTTTCACCACTTCATTCTTTGTAATCAAATTGTTAGAGGTCTTGCATTTACAGAAGCACTTCAAGTAACTCTGTTATGACAGGCAACCAAGTAATCGATAAAGGGCAGCAAGCACAACACACTAGGCTCCAAGGATTACATGGAGAACAAGGTCTGTGACTGGTCATACTACTGCCACTGCTATGGCTGTATCCAGGGAAGAAATAATAAATAAACAAGATGGCGTCTCATTCACTCACCATGCAGCACTTAAAACGCTGAGGACAAGTGAGATCCATAAATAATGGGGGCGTTAGATGGTAGATATATGTTAGGCCTGGGAAATGGCCAGCTCTGTGTTTTATGGGGCTAGTTGCAATGTTGATGAATATTTGCCGGTTCGGAATCATAGCTTAATGTCAGCCCACAATTTGTTGCAATTAGCCGGGTGATTTATAGGAATGCCAGGGCCTAGTGCGTGGTAACAATTAACACTGCTTTCTCTAGGCTTTTTATTAATGGGGTGCCGCACCAGAAAAAGGTTTCAACAAAAGCTAGTAGGTCTGCAGGCCTCACTGTGTAGGTGTGGCGTCACAGCAGCAAAGATGCGGGATAAAGACTGACTCAGCATGTGTGTGTGTGTTTGTGCATGTGTGTGTGTGTGTATGTATGTATGTATGTATGTATGTATGTATGTATGTGTGTGTGTGTGTGTTTTTGTGAAAAAGTGTTGTCTAACTTTTTTTTAAATTGAAAATAATGGATTCATTGTTATAGATTGTTTATTCAACACTATTTATTTTGGAACACATAATGCCTAGCACTATTTTGTTAATAGATAAATCGTTGAACAAAACACATAATTGTTGTTTTGGTTTATACGTGTTAATTTTCCAGTGATAAACAAACTTGATCAAATACAGTAATTGTGGGCTATTAGAGTGCTTTATTTTTCTATTGCACGTTAACAGGGAATTTGCCTCTAAATCAAATGGAAAAAATGATACAAAAAAAAGATTTATTCAAAATAAATAGCATAATCTAACATATTTAAAATATAGTTTAAAATACACTTGTTCTTACAAGAGGCATGTAATTTTGCAAAACTATGCAATGAAACAAATAGTTAAAAAGGAACCAAACAGCTGTTCTGTCTGGCAGTAACAGGGTTCAAGTGGAGCGATGTGCCCCTAAACGGCTAATAAACGGCACAAAATGAGCCTGCAATTAAATTTATACACTTGATTGCACTGCTGTCATGTCCACTACAGGCTTATCGAACACCTGGGATCTATTTCCTAATAGAACCTCGGGGAGAGAGGGAAAGGGAGAGAGAGAGGGGAAAAAATAAATGAACAAAGCAATCTTTTTTCCCCTAGTCTTTTTGGCTGCTTTCTCAGGTTTTTGTAGTGGATCCTCTTCACTCAAGTGGATGGTTTGGGATTTAAAAGAGGAAGGACAAAAGAAAGAAAGGGGTTTTCAGTGGACAGCGGTGTATAGCTGTGGCAAATGAGTTTTTCTTAAATTTAAATTGCTGTATTCATTTGTAGGCATTAGTAAGCATTGTTATTACATGCCTTCAGCAAAGGTTTCAAGTTGAATCTTCAATATCATATCCTAAAAAGGAACTGTACAGATATATTGCATCTTGAAACCTTTATAATTTTCCAGTGTTTTGATCAATTGTGCATGCATGGAAAACACTGAGTAGCATAAATGTCGATATGTGTTATTTGCAACTTGTCTCACCAAGTAACCTGGATGCATGGCAACATCCGTCAATACATGTTAATGAATAATGTTGCAAATCTAATGAAATGACAGATTCTCTCCTAACTGACTCCATAAGTGCTGACACCGCACTGCAACACCACTCACGGCTCAGCCTCAACTCTCCACTTCATCATGAATAAAGGTGTCAGCACAGCAAATTATTATCGTTAATAAACCTTTATTCAATGGTGTTTGACAAAACTATGATGTTACTGTGAAAATGCTCCCCTCTCTCGCAGTCTATTTACATGTACTCATCTCTCTCGGAATGAATACACAATACTCAAGCATTTTTTTTGTCCTCCTCAACCATGAACTGAGCTAGGTATAGGCTGCCCAAATGTACTGGCTATAATTTAATTAGGTGACGATAGTACTCTTTTTATTTAACTCACAAAACTGTGAAAACACACTCATTGACAGACATATGAAGGCAATTATAGGACATTTTGCTCTAAGTAAACCTGTGGGTTTGCAACATCACCTTGCAATATCCTGACATGCGCTAGCTCCTCCTGTCTTCAATGAAAGGCCAAAAGCAAAAGTCCAACTTGGAAAACAATGAACGCAATCACTTCATTAGCACGTGTTAAACAGACGGGTCATATACTGAGTCTGTGTTCTGCGTGTTCGTCTAAAGTAAGATTTCCCTCCCCTTTAGTTTCCTGCAGTGTTAATTGCACTGGGCAATTTCAGAGAGCAGGTTTAATAGAAAAAGTCACATTTCGGGGATTCTGGACTCATAACCTTTTTCTGACCAAAGCTTAAGTCATATAAAATATGTGGCAGGAGGCCAACAATAATTTGGCTAACCCTTTTTTAATTGTGGGAGGGTCATTCTCAATGCCCAGTAGAAAGAATTAGCCACTGAACTGCAACTGACAAGGGCAGGTTTCCCACCAGCAAGAGGCACCTTGCAGGCAGGCCAAGAAGACAAGAAAAAATCTATATGGAAATTAGTATGCCACATTGAAAGCTATGTTTCAGTGCAACCTGGTGCTGGTTGAATATAATTTAAAAACATCAATTCATCTGTGTTGTTTTCTTATAAAAGTGAAAAGTGTGTTCTCTTGTGCTGAATGTCAAAATGTAACCCTCTCAATTCTGTGGCTACTCAGTACCAACTTTTTGTGCTGGGCAGGAAAATCATAAATTATTGGGTCAGCTCCTTATTTGATTATGTTTGCTAATTTTGTGACCTTGTCAAGCAATTATTCGGCAATCTCTGCCTTTTTCTCTACTTACTTGGTTCACTGGTTCACTGAGTGGCTAATGGCATTTTAACCTGCCCAAATAATGAGAGGTTTTCTGAAGTAGCCGCAACACAATTGGTTCAATATGTTTCACAGTTCAAAATTCAACAAAGTAACTTTTCTAGGAATTCACAAGTTTATCAAAAGGATTCATCATTGCATATGTGAAAATGGGGGAATATGCACATTCTCTTGCTTGCTCTTGCTTTAAATCATTCTTTTTTTTGACGGCTGACTAACAATCATCATTACGGCTCAAATAGTTACCTGTGAGGACGGCCATAAATCTTGTTAAAATAACCAAAACCGTCTCTCGCGCCTTTTTCCCCACAAGAAGCAACCTGTCTGCGAGCGTAGACCATCTGTACGTAGTTAGAGCCGTATGCACACAGATGGCAGCCAAACACTCCCAAAGTTGCTCCGTCCGCACGTCTAACCTTACAAAGCAAACTAATTAACAGTAAAACGCAGAGAGAAGGAAGGAGCAGTTTAAGAGTTTGCAGTGACTCTAATGAGCAGAGAGAGAGAGAAAGAGAGAGAGAGACAGAGGTCATCTGTAGAGTAATGCCAGAGGGATGGGGGACTAGGTTTACTGCTCTCTTTAAGATCCATATTAAATGAGGGCTACTTATCGCCAAGCCTCTGTCCCAGCACACACGACTTCAGCAGCATGGCACAGGGCATAGGCCATGCATCTTAAAGGAGGGAGCAGAGTGGTGGAGGAAGCTCGATTTGTTAAAGGAGATATTGCTCAAAGTGTTTTTTGTATTTTACCCTAACAAGCCAGCCCAGTACAAATATACGTGAATGTTAGGCACATATTATTTTGATGTGGGCCCAAGGTTCAATCTATCAAATAGTTTTACAACTTAATCCACCTGTTGTGACAAAAAAAAACTTAATAACTGTTACATTTTTTGAACCAGTGAAAATATGAAAAAAAATCCAACCAATGAGTGAATTGTGTGTTGGTCTGGTTGTTGTCTTTTCATAAGAGTGTGTGTATACCCACACTTTCAGTGGCCTCCCATACTGATGAAATTAATTTTGTGAAAAGGAGGACAACTCCTTGGAAAGTTAATTAGTAGGAAACAAGCGCAGGAGAAAGCAGGAAACGAGAAATGACCCAGCTGCCAAAAGTAATAACGTTTTCATTATTTATTTCATTATTCATTTATGGATGTGTTCAGACAGAATTAATAATAGAAATCCCTGAGAGAAAATGTTTGCGCTGGAACCCTATTACGAGCAGGCCAAGTCCAGTGGCACAGTTAGTTAACATGCACAAATGTACTGCCCCCCGACAAATAACCTATCAAGTGGAGCCCTGGATTATTTTGTGCTCCCAAACCTCTCTCTTTCAATTCTCTGCCTTTCATTTAATTGTTTCAGTCAGGGTTAGGGTTGTTTTCAAACTGCTACTCCCTGCTACCTTTATACAAAAATAATACAATTTGTCAAAAAGCTAAAGAGGATAAAGCAATCAACTGCTGCCAAATGCTGTGAGAATTGTATCACAATAATCACCATGACATCGATTTAAATGTCTATTGCTCTGTTTTTATAATATAGTGAACTGTCCATTTTTCCCTGAGAAAACTAGTAATGAAACACACAATCAATTACAACTCCCTTTGGAGAGTGGAGTTTGTGCTGTTCCATTACACATTTCTTCTTTCTAGTCCAAACACTGCTCTGCATGATATTCCCTGATCTGGCCTGTGTTTGCTTTTCCTCACTGTTTACTGCAACACTTCCAGGCCAACTCAGATTTGATTTTCCCCACTGAGATTCCAAACTCACTCCCAATACACGCTCTGGAGAAAATGAGGCCGGAAAGGAGTAGCGGCGAATCATTCAAGGCTGTCCAAGGATCCCTATTACAAAAACAGATTTTATTTCCACTTCCAACACAGACATCGCTGATAAAAAGCATGTCAAAGGCAACTGGGATGACTGGTTTTTCTCTTGGCATATTATTTTTCACTTATCAAATGTGTTTCCTTTACCAGCCTGCCCACCACAACTTACCCACCCAGTTCTTGGCTTTACCATATTAAGGAAAATTGAGAACGGATGGCAAGAGACATGAGCTCCCCATTGGATCGATCTATCTATCTGGGAGAGGATCATTGAGGTGGGTGGTGGTCCAATCATGGGGGGTAGAAAAGGAAAAATGAAAAAATATAGGGGAGCCTTGGCCACATGTCAGTTGAGCATTTTTACATTAACCATACGTAAGGCATTCCTTCCTCTCCTACTCGCAGCTCAAAACACCAGGGCCATGGCCATGTGTGAATAATCACACAGAGGGCCTCAGAGGTGCCCTCGCCGCCTTACAAGAGGCTGGGTGCAAGGGCAGATGGGGGAGGCGCAGGTTGAAGGAGTAGAGGGATGGGGGGGGGAGCCGTAAACGTTAACACGTTGAGGATTTGGATATCCTCACAAGCTTGTCTCATTAGCTGCTAATTGGCAAGACTTTCCCCTGTCTTTTGTTCTGCATAACGTTTGTCTTTTTTTGTTGATGGCAGCAGGAGAGAAAGAGGAAGAGGGGTGGGGGCAATGGGATGGTGAGTTACATATTTCAAATGCTCCAAGCTTCGCTGGGAGAGTTAAGCCCATATTACGGCAACATAAACACTTCTGTCCTACGATTAACCTTAAAAAGCAACTGAGTGCAAAATTGAGCGCTCAACCTGCTCAGCCAAATTAACACTGAGATCAAGGGGGAGAGAGCAAAAGAGAGAGAGAGAGAGAGAGAGAGAGAGAGAGAGAAAGAGAGAGAGAGAAAGGGGCCTTTTTCCCTTTCCCACTTTCCCCCCTCCTTCACCTCTCCCAACTGGGAAATAGTAGAAAAACATCAACACAGCTAAACGGCAAATTATTACCAAAGCTCCCCTCAGTGCTGGGCCCAAAGCAGACATATTGGAGTTGTCATGCAGGGGGATGGCCAATACTTTCCTATGATTACTCTGAGTATTGGACTCTTTGACAAACATTAAATAAGACAATAAAATACAGAGGTAAAGGTATATTTGCCTACAGGCAGAGATGGGGGGAAGAAAGAGAGGAAGGAGACGAAAAAGAGAAAATAGGTCTCCATGCTAACGGCATAGTTTTCTGGCATGCCAAGTGAACTTGGTGACCATACACTAACGGTAGTAGCCCCTTCAGACTGCATGATCCCTAGAAGGCCCCAGGGTAGCAACCAGGCCGTGATTGGTGATTCAAAGACAGACAGCCACGGCTGCCCCTTCAGGATTTTTTCTATCATTGTCTGTCTGCCTGTCTCTCTCTGCCTTTGATTCTGCTGAGATGTAACTGCACTGAATGCCAACAAGGATCAGGTGGATGGCAGGTCAATTGTCCATTCCTGTTATGTGTTGGGGTTTTATTTGTTTCTAAAAGCCATTGGATTTCAGTGTGATTCAGAAGTGATTCAGAATGAACTATGTCCACCATAATCTATTTTAATCATCAAATTGAATAGACATGGCTATGCGTATGTCCATGTTTGTGCTGAGATTTTTATGATGAATTGAAGAATATAGTGCATATCAAAACGTGTTTTTACTGACAAATGGCATAAAATTATACACTTGAAAAATTCCAGACTGCCTTCTTGTTCTTTATTGCAAACAGGTGCATGATGTCATTGCATTATTACACACGATGTAGATTTTTTTTTATTGTTTTGGGTTGATGAAAAAGTCTGTATTCACAGATGAAGAATAAGGGAGTGTTTAACTCAAGAATGGGGCGATGCTTATCAACGGCATGCAGAAGCAAACATTGGAAAAACAGTGGAAAAGTAAAATGATGGTTACAATTACGGTGAGAGAGAGAGAAAGAGAGAGAGCTCTGTTTCATGTTAAGAGAGATGTCAGAGAGGAAGAGAGGGTTAGGAAGCTGGGTCACAGCCCTCATATGCTGTTTAACACCTGACACCAAGGCCTGACCAAGGTCCGTAACTCATATGGAAACAGGTGAGGAAAAAACAGGGAGGGAGAGAAAAAAAGAATAACCAAAAAAATAAAAAATACCCCCCAGGGTGTCCTCGTTGCTCAGTGGGCTAACGCACATGCCACATTCTTGCAATGGCATGAGTGTGAATTCAGCACATTACCTTTGTGGAATGTCATACTCACTCAATCTTAAATCTCTCCTGTCACAACTGAGTACAATCTCATAAAACAGAAATGCTTTAAGATAAAACGCATTAAAAAATATAATGTTTGCTTAGAACACGAAAAGGCGAAAATCAGAGTAACCATTTCTAACCACTGACATGTGACTTCCTACACAGTCCATGGGACTCATAATGTCTGAGAGCCAGGCCTCCCGTAGAACGAGAAGGTAGGTCACAAACAGGCAGCACATGAGTCCTTGGCTTCCTCCAACATCCAGCACATCAAGAGCCTTGGACTAAAGCAATCCTGACACTGACCTCACTGAGACCCAGCAACTGAAACAGCCCTAACAAGGTATTAGCAGGAACCTCTCTCTATAACCCCTAACCCTCAACCCCAGTCTAAAGACAACGCAGCTGCACAGGGTGTGTTGCAGGGTGCAGGGCGAACCTGTAGCCAACGTGGTGCCCCCTGGCTAAGCTCATGGGTGCAGCTGGAAGGTCAAGAATTCAGAGCAATAGAGGGCAAAGTTTATTACGAGTTTTTTTTTCTCACCAGCATGGCACTTCAACAAAAAAATGGAAATTGTTAGGGTTTTTTGCTGTTGCGGCAGTTAGAGTTTGGTTTGCCCTCTAAAATGTGATATAGCTGTGTGTGTGTATATATGTATGTGTGTGTATGTGTGTGTGTGTGCGCGCGCGTGTGTGTGTGCAAGCACGTATGGCGGTCGTCTCTGTGTTACTGTGGGCGTCTGGAGGAGAGAGAAGCCTCATCTGTTACCAGCCCAGCCCGGCCGGCCCGCCGCGTGAAGGAGAACGACAGGGTGTCACCGCTGACGACAGTGATGGATGCCCTAAATTCCGTAGGCAACTTGGGCAATTGGACACATTAACAACAGGCACCTGCCTTCCCCCGTACAAATCTATTAAAAGATAACAGCAATGGCGGCTCCCGCACTATTAGTAAATTATAGCTCTGTCTGAGTGTGAGGTAAGTGTGGGCCTCCCTTCTCCCACCTACCCCCACCCCCTCCCCTCTGCTACGCAGCCTGTGTTGTTATTGCCAGTCTCACAGTGCCACCCAGTGGTAGCTCTTAATACTGTGTTTTCTTAATTTGGAGCAACATTTGTAGATGGTCAAAAAGACGCCAGGGTAGATCAAGAGTATTCAAAGCTAATCACCTCGCCTTCATTCAAGGACAAGATCTTCTTCTAATATAAAAAATGTTTACAATTTACAGTCTATAATTTCCTTTTTTTGTTTTACAATAAATTCCATTGCACAGTATTTATCAAACTTATTAACTTCCATCCTATTCAAATCAACATTATTCCAGAAGAAAATGACAGTGTATTCACACGATACTTCACATAATACATTCATGCAATCTGAACACAAATACAAAACCCACACCAAACATGTACAGACATCCGATGGGTGCAGGGTGCAAGTAGACCATGACAACAAGCCCTCAGGCCAATCTGTTGATTATTGAACATGGCTGGTTGATAATGGCTGGAGTTATAACCTTAATCAGTTAACGGTTTATCTGTGTGTGTGTGTATGTGTGTGTATGTGTGCGTGCGTGCATGCGTGTGCGCACGTAATTGGTACACATACAAGCATGCTGTCCTTCTTTATATATGCACTCTATGGGTTTTCTCTTTGTATGCAAGCAATTCCTCCATAAAGACGGTCCTTTCTAGGGATGATTGGAGAAAATGGCCACTGATGGGAGACAATGTGGCTGATGTAAAACCATTATGACCCACTCAAGGCCTCCAGTATTAAAACATTAACAGCAGACCAGTACTTTCAGCATGAAACCATTAAGACCTATCTTGGGCTAGAGCTCAGGTATGTCACGTAAATGTGTGTCACATAAATTCACTGTGAGTAAATATTTCTGTGTGTGTGTGTGTGTGTGTATGTTGGCGAAGAATAAAAGGAGGACAAGACCAGTAAATACTTTTACAGCAGGCAATTTGTCAGGATGTGTAAATGTCTCCAATTCCCAACAGCACTGGAGTAAAATTTACAGTCACTCGGGAAGTGACAATGCACAAAAAAGGACCACTTTTTACTCTCTCTCCTCTCCCTCAGACCACTAAAACCTTCCCATAAATCTCCTCCTGTCCCCCCAGATGTCTGCTGTTGTCAGATATCATGCCTTGACAATGCCTTCCACCATCATTGTCTTGACAGAAATATGATATGTGAAACTGCAATGTCACATCACTTAACATGATTTAGCCCAAGCTAGCCTGCACCATTTTAATCAATCAAACTTGTCACCTTTTTTCCTGTAATGATGGTAGAGGTATAGGATCCCTGTGTTAGGGTGATCTATAAGACTTATCTAGGCTACTGATTTATGACTACTGCCAGCTAATGTACCAGAGGAGCCTCCTTTCTTCCTGTCGCCAGGGTTTCTATCAAATTGGCAAATAAGTAGGGCAGTATTGCTTCATGGGCAGAGAGGAAGACCCTTCGTGCTGTGTTTGAACCCTCTATGACTTTATGCGTGTTTGAGCCCTATACAGTATATCACTTTACTGTGCCACTAGACAAGGTCCTTCACACTCAAAATCTAGTTGGTGGTCCCGTATAGCTCAATGGGTAGGGCATGGCACTAACTCTGCCACACTGGGGCCACCCATACTAAAAATATGGTTTAAACATAAGATACGGTAAGGTGGTTAAAATAAAAGTGTCCACCAAATGTCATATGTATTGTAGTTGCTAATGGATTGTATGGGCTTGGCTGCTTACACTTGTGTGATCTAATGCCTTCCTAGTTTATTATTCTGTAAACACTCTAAAGCCTCATAGGACAATTGTTGCTTTCAACAAATTATCATCTGTGTATTACCAGTACATCAGGTTGGTTATTGTGGCTTGTCCCTATAACTTCAAAATATTGCAAACCCTTAATCTTAGACATAAATGATACATGTACCAGAGCATAACATAATGCTATTCATAGAGATATACTGTAGGCTTTATCGTGGTAAACAATGGTGGTAAATAACTAGTGAATATAAAAAATTAATGAGAGCAGAAAAAAGTGTGTGAACAAGTTCTTCTGCTAAAACAATGTTTCCTCTAAGTTGCACAAATGACAGCAAATGCATGCATGCATTTTACAAAAGCATTTCTTTCACCTCAACCCAACCTAATTTCAACTCATTTTCAACTTAAATCCCAAATCAAGTTCCAATGTGTTATCTGAATATTTAGATAGCGAATGGCATCAAAAACTCCACAGTGAGCTACAACGTGGCCTACTATGAGTACAATAATAAGGTGCCCTGGGATTTGTACCTGTAACCACGATGGAATGACTGGATCCACATGCCAGCAGCTTCACCCTGCCCAGGCTGCCAACAGTGAATTCCCTCAGATGGGCCTCCACTGGGCTGACGTCCCCTGGCGTGCCACGCGCAGTCTGGCCCAGCTCCCCACTACCCCAGCACAGTAGATCCACACCTGACTCCCACTGTATGCCCTGGAGACACTGACAGGAAAGAGGGACATTTTCAAATGATATAGTAGAGAAAAATGGAAGGTTTTTTTCAGCTTTAAGTAGCTTATTTTAGTCACAAACATGAACTCTGGATATGTGTAAAATCCCTTTCTCTGAGTTTAGGACTTATGGACTTAATGTAGTGCTCATGACTTTATCAAGTGTTCAAGTAACAGTAGTTTTCCTGCACATCCACATCCCACACATATTTGGAATTTTAGAATTTTCTTTTAGAATTTTCATATACAGACTTGTAGTACCAGAGTCATGTTCCTTTACATCATGATCATATTGTGTATAAAAGAGCTGGTCCTGTGATCTCAGAGTAGTGGAATAGTATAGTTGTTTATAAATACTGGCCTAACAGCAGGTGTTCAGCGTGTATAAAACCACTAAGAAGTTGTCAGAGTTCCCAGCCTGGCTCTTAATGAACTGTGGATCTGATGCAGATCACCAATATTCTGCTCAACATGTTTATTTAGAATCTTCTCTGTGCTAATTAGAATGTGACCCTGGCAAGTACACACACACACACACACACACACAATCATGTACACAAAAACAAGTGTACACATGCACGTTTATACTAGCACGCATATATGTGCACACGCACACATATACACACACAAAGACACACACATAAACACACACATAGTCCCCACAGCAATATTACCAACACAATTCCATCCGACTGATATTGGAATTTCCGAAAGAGCAAACCAATAGATAACCTATTACAAAACTATAAGGGATCAATAGCTAATTTCTTTGCATTGATTACCACTTGGACATTTAACATGCGCCCTGTGGCCACAATATGCGTTCTGCAGGCTTAGATCCCCATTGGCCCTCATGAGTATTAAAATTATCGATTCAGACAGAGGACTAAAAATGTCAAGCTGTTCATTAATCTTAATAAAGACTGGACTTGACCAATGCGCCCTTTCTCCCAATGCAGGGACACAACCTATCCAACCAGGAGTACACACACGGCATAGATTAATGAGCTTCTACTAAGGGTTGTGATTTAAGTCTTTGCCATTAATGGATCAATTACAAAGGAACAAGTCTTTTATAATAGTGCTCAATTTTACCTATTGAGCAGCTCCACAGAACATTTTAAAATTCATGTTGACTGCTCAATAGTAGTTATTTGTTCCGAAATTTCAGAGAACCTTTGCGTAACAACAAGCAGCATTGTGGTAATGAGGTCTTTGCATTATATGAAACAGTATCTGCTGTTGAGATTAACCATCTGCAGTCCGTGTGGACAAATGTGATCATGCCCTGCTTAACAGCCAGTTGCATCTTTCTTTACTGTAGATGACAGTTTCATAGCAATGAAACTTAATGCAGGCTTAATGGCTTAATGGCAACTTAATGGCTTAATGCAGGCCCAAGCAGGATTGGGAGAGAAAAAAAAACTGAAAAGACAATTTTGCTGGGCAGCCAAGATGGTGCCCCCTTGAGGAAGGTGCAGCACATACTCTGCTTATGAGGCGTGGGACTGATGCAGAGACTTGGAGCTTCAGTGCTCTTCGACCCCTCAATGTTGAAAAGCATGGCTTCCCAAGAGTTCACAACCCTGCCAGGTTGATGGAGATTATGTTATCAATATTCTAAAGCCTTTGTGACCACAAACTTTTCAGATGTTTGGAAAAGAAATCAAAGGCCACAGCCATTGAGTAATATTGCATTACACACCACAATGTGGTGTGTAATGTCATTTTATGCCAGTAGGAGATGCTGTTTCTCATTGCCCTGGGCATAGCCCTCTGCTGAGGAAATTTATTTCCTGATTTTACAAGAGAGTCCTGTCAGACAAAATTGTATCAGTGGCAGCTCTTGATTTGTTGTATCGTGTTTGTTTGTTCTGCAGTATTACTATGCCTTGATGTGCTTGTGCCCATTGGTTTACATATTGTGCATTCCAGGAAGTGGCTATCCTTTGTCTGTTTTGGCTTCCAATTGCTAGACCTGGTTCTCTCAATGGGTGTTTTAGGGCGCACTCACACTAGGCCATCTGTACCGTGCCCAGGCACGGTTGACACCCAAAGTCTGGTTTGTTTGACTAGTGTGATTGCACCGAACCGTTCACTTGGATAGTGAACCGTGGGCTAGTGTGATAGGGCTAGTGTGATCGCTAATCATGCCGGAGCACGGATCCCAAACATGTCAATGATGCGACTGTCCCATAAAGTTCAAGCCAACCAGGCCTAGTGTGAGTGCGCCCTTAGATTACCCAACTGTTTGCTGGAGTGCTTAACTTGTAAATTACTCTCAATAGGGCCCTCCTCCTCCCAACAGAAACAGAAACCTGAGACTAAACAATGAAAGGAAGAAAAGCTGTTATGCATACAGCACCTGAGGAAAATGATTCAGGAAAGGAAATCTACATTTGTTTGACTGAAAGAACATCTCAGAGCCAGACACTCACAGATTTAAAACCACTAAGGTATGAAAGGCTGTCTCAAGTCGGACTATTGATGAAATGAACACATTAACAACAGTATATATACTATGGGCTCTGTAGCTACCTACACAAAGACTTGTTTGCCCAACAAGTCTGTTGTCTGTTGTCTGTTGTCTGTTGGTTCACTCACAAAGCACCTCAGAATGAAATGGAGTTGGAAATTTACGTACCGCGTTTCTAAAATGCATTACCATGAAATACAAAGCTGACCTTAGATCTGAGTCTTAGACCTTAGATCTGAGTGATTCTTCATGCATACATAACATTAGAAACAAGAAAAGCAGAAACAAACTAAAGTCAAACAGCTACAAACAACTAACCTGTGCTAATGTTGAAGGACAAGCTCTTTCCATCTTCTTGTCTTCTAATATAATGCCTCCCTTTTATCTGCGATAGTTGTGTCTTTTGTTGGGCATTTTGTTTTCACTTAGGTCTGGTTGGCTAGTGACCATGACTTCATTTCCCCCTCCTCCTCTCATTGCAGTCATCACACTGGCAAGGTAACTGTCTCCATGGTGACTGTACTGCCTGCTGAAGGCATATTATCTAAAGTGTTGCAAACTTTAAAAGGGGAAAGTGGTATGTTACAATGCCAATAACAAAATATATATACAAACATACAGGTGGCCAATGTCAGCAAAGCTTGTTTGTAACCAGTATTTCAAATTCACAAGTTGTTTGGAAAATGTGCAGGAAGTAAAATTAAGAGCATAGTGCTCACTCACTTGCAAAAAAAAATGTCCAGTGTGTCCTTGGGCAATGTCCACCAGGAAAGCCAAGTTCATATTGGTGGACACAGATGTACAGCCTAGAACTTTCCCACTAGCAGTAAGCCAACAAAATTTATTTTACTCATTATGAAGGGTGCCAATAATTATGTTTTTTGTTTTTTTTTAATTCTTATTGTTTGATCATGTGCTGTTGTAAATCAATAGATGAACGTATGAAGGTCGAAAGTTACAATTATTTAATGCAAGGGTGCCAATAATCGTGTCCAGAACCATCCATCCATCCATCCATCCATGTATGTATTGTGCAGAGTTGCAGAATATTTTGAGGGAAGAATTTCAATCATTTCAGGCCCAAGGGTCTGGATGATAGTCTACATTACATGACACGTCATTCAGCAGACGCTTTTATCCAAAGCGACTTGCAATTGCATTCAACATAGGTAGGCAAGAGAACTACTAGTCACCAGAAATCATAAGTGCATTTCCTTCCTAAACAAGCATCTAAGAGCAGAACCAGTGCTAAGGTAAAAGTGCAATAAATTAGCTACCTACCTTTTATTTAAACAAATGAGACAAATAAGTGAAGCAAATAAGTATACAAGCAAGTGCTAACACCTAGAAGTAGATTTCACTTGAAAGAATGGCAATGGGATTTAAGGGACAATTGCAATACGGGATTATAGAACATAAATTTTAAATAATTAGTAATGTTTGATAAAACCAAGATACCACCATAGAGGACAATACACATTCCAATACAGAGGGTGGCAGTATGCTCCTTCTGTGAATGTTAGACCCATTTAACAGAGAAAAACTTAATTTAAGTGTACTGTACTGACCAATGCTACTTGGAACTGGTCAGTGGCCAACAATTTTCATTCACTAATGTAGCAGAAAGGTACTGACAAGGAGCCAGTAATGCAGTGTGCTGCTGAATATGTCAATAATAATATGTCAAAAAATTGCTTTACAGCATAAAACAGGAAGAGGGCCGCTGTTCCTCCAGCACAAACAGAATTAAAGCTTTTAGAGTTTCTCGCAATGACAGATGGTGGGAGGAGGGATAGGCCTGTGGAAAAATCACTTCCAACATGTTTATCCTCTTCAGCGAAGCGACACCCAAAGAAAAGTAGCACTATCCTCTTAAAGGATGCAATGGAAAGGATGCAACAGAACTTGGAATGTAACTGTACCAGATCAAATGCTGTGGTATACTGTCTAGTGATAGGCCACTTCACAAATCAATTTTTCATTTGAACAAAACTTTAAAGTGAACAAATTTAATTTGTTAAATTAAATTTGCCTACCTTGGCAATGACTTCAGTGCTGGCTGGCTACCAACCAACACAATACCAACACAATACTTCTTACTGTACAATGTTTTCAGTTTGTTCAGGTGCTAGTGTATGACTAGCACAGTTGCTGAATCAACATCTTTCATTCAGACTGAATGAACAGTTCAGTTGCTGTATCGGACTGAACAAATGTGAGTGATTCATTCTTTCAATTTGCTCAGCTGTTCAGTTGCTAGTGTATGGTTTAGTAGCTTAGTTGCTCTATCGGACTGAACAAACCATTCAGTTGCTGTAATACTTCTGCAAAAATATGATTTGTAGAAATGTAGAACATAAATAAAAATCTCTGTTCAATTTTCCTTTCTGAACCCTCCTCTACCTCTCAAGTGCGTCTGTCTAGTGCAATAAAAAAAAGAAAAGCACACACATGGAGTGCTTGGGCAAACTGTGGGTTATTAAGAAAAGCAGGATTAGGTATATGCCATGTTCTAATGTTGTTATTCAGAAGGAAAAAGGTAACAGTTTAAAATTGGGGAAGGGTGTGAATCTCCTGGAATGAATACAACCTGAACTGGCACCCCTATCTAGATGCAAGCTTATAATGCAGGTACATAAACATTGTGTAGTCTATTAATCGAAATGATTGTGTCCAGTAAATTCCATCAAAGAAGTTAGAAGATGTTAATGTCTACTTCAATGTGTCAGGACATTAGCGATTTATATACTAGGCAGTGCCACCCTTAGGTCAAAACACATGAAAGCCAATCTGTCATTCCACCACTAATGGTGCATTCCATTGTGCAAGGAACTCGGAAAAAACGCCTCCCATACGGAAAAGTGCATTCAAGTCGGAATTCCCAGTCGGAAACTCGGGTAAGATCAAACTGGCCCGAGTTCGCCGATATAAACACACTTGACGTCACAGCATTATAGCGGAGCACACTGTGAACAGTAAACACAATTCCCTTTGCAATTTTTACTTCATGTCGTTTTTGTTATGAAAACATGTTGAAACAACTTCGTTGTTTACATTTGTAACGTCATTCGGTTGATTTGAGCTCAACATTACGAGATAGAAGTCTTTACTAGCGTGTGGTACTAGCCTACTAACGTTAACGTTACTAGTTCACTGATATGATAGAAATCTTTACTAGCGTGTGGTACTAGCCTACTAACGTTAACGTTACTAGTTCACTGATATGATAGAAATCTTTACTAGCGTGTGGTACTAGCCTACTAACGTTAACGTTACTAGTTCACTGATATGCGTTAATTCTCTTCACTAATGGCGCTGTAGTAGTTGATGTAGGTCCTCTTTAGATGCTTGTAAAATTCTGAGACTTGCCATACAAACATGAGTTTGTTGTGGGCGTCCATGTTTTCCCGAGCAGGTGCACTGGAACAAATTTACAT
>CABFOQ010009294.1:3211-13268 GCA_900660455.1 Gephyroberyx darwinii
CCAGTGGCGGCGGTTCGATGGCCTTGGACAGGAAGTGTCCGATGGCCCCCAGCCTCAGCAGTTTGATGCTGAGGGCGACCTCATGGAGCGGCGTCCTGAAGATCTCTGGGGTCATGTGGGTCTCCAGCCTGGAGGACAAAATGAGAACAGTGGTGATGATCTCTGTTTCCGACCAACTGTCTAGCAAATCCTAAGCAAAGCTTTGCAATGTCACCGTACCTCTCAAATCGGGCCCGGCTACAGAGGTGGAAGCAGAACCCGGGTCGAACCCGGCCGGCCCGGCCCTTCCTCTGCTCCAGGTTGGTCTTGGAGGCCCAAACCGTCGCGTAGTTGGTCATGTTGTTGTGGGAGGTGAACAGCTTCACCTTCTGCCTGCCAGGACACCGAACCAACGGTTAGGACACCGAACCAACGGTTGAGGGCTGGGGGGCTAACAGCTAACAGCTCCCACCATTGACCCATTAAATAGGTGGGGGGGGGTCACCCTGCCTTAAAGAGCCGCTGACACTAAAAGAGTTTCATCAGTCTGGTTTCAGTGGAGAGTTTTAGTGTCCATGATGGTCTGAAGAGGCTTTTCACCCTGATAAAAAGACTTCTGGGGGAAACACTGAACCTGAATATTGACAATAACATGCTGAATATTGTCTATCAGTGACTTATCTAAAATATATCAGTATCTGCCTTCAAAAGTCCACAGCAGTCCAAACCTACATTCAGGTCTTGGGCAGTTTGGGAATTGGAAAGAAAGTGTTTGAAAACATGACTACCATGTTGTATAGTTGTAGAGACACTGCCATTTCACATACTGTGTCATTACTGTGATACTAGCTAGTATTAGAGTAGTACTCGGTTACAGTACCGGGTCTCAGCTGACAGTCAAACTTGGAGTTTTGAAATGGGAAAGGCGACGGGCTGATCTTACTTGCAGGAGTCGATAACGTAGACGACATCGTTGATGGTGATGCTGGTCTCTGCGATGTTGGTGGACAGGATCACCTGGAAACATCAACTGGTTGAGAACAAAACGCTTCCTCATGCAGTTCAGGAGCCACAAACTACCAGAACCATTCCCTCCTACCAGCTGCACTATGAAAGCAGAACCACTAACATTACCAAATGATTTCTGAGTTGCATGTAAAAGATTTTCTATTAAATGATTTACATCCTGTACTTAAACATGAAGCACCTTTTTATTGAAACTGGATGTTGCTGTTGTGTAAAACTAGTATTTTTTCATGACCCTTTGAAACCCGTTTAGACCCATTATACAAGTTCAACACTACATGGGCACCAATGGGAAGAAGAAGCACTGACTTCTTGCAGATATTAGTTTTTTCCTAACATATGTAACTGGTGTCCTGGAGTCCCAGTACCTTCGTGATGTTGTCAGGAACCGGTTCAAACACCCTCCTCTGCTCCTCTCTGGGGATCTGGGAGTGCAGGGGGAGGATCCGGTACCGGTTACTTCCTGGAAACAGACAGGAGCGCCCATGTGTTCTCATTTGTGACATTTTACATTTATCTTCATTTTGTCATCCCTCCTCTCACCTGATCTTTCCTGTCTCTCTCTACTGACTGTCAAATAAAGGCAAAATGCCAAAAAATAAGCTTGGTTTGAGGCGAGATGGTTTTAGAAGCCCAGTAGGGTTTTCATCTCACCTTGCTTCTGTTCAATGTGTCTTATTACTGTGTTTCATTAAGCCGCTAGAGGCGTACCAAAGTGCGGGTTCATCTCCAGGTGCCTCTGCATGGAGTAGATGAGGTTCCAGCCGGGCAGGAAGACCAGGACGGCTCCGGCCACCTGCAGCGTCTCGATGTATTTAAGAAGCGCCTCCACCAGCTCGAAGGACGTCTCCTTCTCGTTGATCTGGGCCATGGAGCGCTTGGTCTCCGCCGTGTACCCAGAGCTGCAGATCACGTTGCAGTTGGTCTACGAAGAAAACCACAAGTTTGATTCCAAAACGAGACAGTTTGTTGCCTACTCTTTGAAAACGATTGCTTGGGTGAAGGTAAAGCATTCATTTCAGTTTCAGTTCCTACATTATTGCTGGTTCATTTCAGTGTCTGGCACCCAACCAGTTTAGCAGTCATGCAGACTTTGACTTTAGTGCAGTGAGAGAATGATTTTATTTTTCAGCCGTTTGTAATTTCTTTAATAAAAAACTGTACAAATACTATTTTTGCTACTATAGGAAGTATAAACACTGATCGCAGGCCTGTAACCAGCCTTTCAGACCATGAAAGGTTGAGACTTGAAAGAACCTACATCTTCATCTCCTCCCTCCTCGTCTTTGTCTTTCTTCTTGCGGTCCACAGGAGGAGGGACGAAGTTGGTCATCTGGATGCAGTCCTCCAAGAAATACTCTGCAGGGAAGCACAATACTTCAGTCTAACCAGTCAGAACCTGACAAACGAGAGGAAGGAGCTCAAGACTCCACCTCTTTGCAGGTCGGTCCGTCGAACCACCTGACCCGGCGAGGTTAAAGCTACCTTGAACAGGAAAGGTGCGTCCGCAGACCTCGATGATGGGGCAGTTGAAGAAGTACTCTCTGAACATGGTGGTGTCGATGGTGGCCGACATAAGGATGATGCGGACCTCGGGGTAGGCCTGGACCACGTCTCGAAGAACCACCATCAGGAAGTCCGTCTGGACAAAAGGACAGGACCGTCAAACACTACAGGAAACTCTCCTGTCCACCAACTAGAGAAGGATGGCTGGTTATCAGTAGACTAGCTTGCCACCTCAAAACAAGGTGACATATTAGTTACTGGCCCAGAGGGGGACTGCAGCATTCATAGTGAATGATGTTTACTGTTGACAGTTTTTACTTTAATTTTTTAAAGACAGTGGGCAGTCCATACAGTTTTCTGTCAGAGGGATAAACTTGGTCGTGGTGGGATCTGATCTGAAACCAGTTTTAACCACTACAGCAGCTCTTAATCCTTGTTCCATGTTGTGGCGACTCTAAACGTTAGTTAATAAGTGAACTCACGTTGATGTCTCTCTCGTGGATCTCATCAACGATGACGTGACTGATGCCTCTAATTCCTGCCTCCAGCTTCCGCAGCAGCACACCTGAAACACACCGCCGGTCAGCGCGATGAACCGCGACACACCTGAACGGACAAACTGACCGCTGCATGTTTCCTCAGTGAGAGGTTGTAGGACGGCACATCAGCTGACCGATCCTCAGCTTCAGCATCACACAATAGTTTTCACTGATAGAAATTAAATTGCAAAAGGTGTGTTCAATGTTCAGGGGAGAACACGTGGTTAAGAGCGTCAGCTACAGGAGAAGCTGTCCTGCAGACGGCTGCTTACCAACGGTGCAGAAGAGGACGCTGGCGTGGGGTCGAGGCAGGATGGACTCGAAGCGAACGCTGTAGCCACAACTCTTCCCAACATCCTCTGCTCTCTCATACGCCACCCGCTCCGCCACCGACACTGCACTGATACGCCTGGGCTGGAGACAGGACAGGAGTTACAGCCTTGCTAGTAACTTACTAGGAACCCATAATGCGTTCAAGAGTTCAAGAGTCGATGTGGACGGTAGGATGGATGCTGAGCGTTACCTGGGTAACCACGATGTTGCAGTCGGACGCTCGGCCGTTCTTGATGAACCGGTCCAGGATGTACTGAGGGACCTGGGTGGTTTTACCGCAGCCTGTGGCTCCTCTGATGATCACCACAGGGTTGTTGTCGACGGCCGCCATGATCTCCTCCTCAAACTGCTTGACGGGCAGCTGGTCGCGGCCCTCCAGGATCTGACCGACAGACGGGTTCAGTCTGGGTTACTGCTCAACCACATCCCATCAGGTAATACAGGAAGTCAGACTTTTTTTTCACAAGATAACCTCCCTGCTGAAGGAATTTCCAATGTCCAAGCAGTAAAACACAGTCTCTCATTTCTTGAAGGTATACAGTCTACAGTCTGAGTTTCAGTTGTTTTTTCCACCACATCGTAATCTGACAGCTCACAATTAATACATTTGGTGATAAACAACCATGGGTGTGCATTTGTTGAATACATAGTGACATGGTAAAGTTGGTACCTGTCCTCAAATGCACCATCGCTCCCATGTGTGAGGACACTAAAGTCCTTAAACTTAGATGGTGCACCCTGTCAGTGGTCCATGGAGGTCCAGCAGGCTGCAGGTTCTCATTGCAACCAACCACTACAGCAGCTCAGCTCACTGTTAACACACCTTCAACCAGAGAGGAGGACTAGCCAGGACTCGTCAGTGTAAAGATCTGCTGCAGTGGTTGGTTGGAATAGAAACCAGGCGGAGGAGAACTGCTCTATGGAGCTTTATAATGCTGCACAGAGCAGGATGAGCATGATGCGTTATAAAAGCTTCTTGCCTTCTGCAGGTTGTCGTCGTGCTCCAGCTGGTAGGTCAGCTCATGGTGGAGGTCGGAGCTGATCTGTTCTGGAGAACACTGAGGCAGAACGACATCTTACTGGTTAGAAAACACGTCTGATACAAGAACATACAGCGGAAACAGATATCCAGGGTTCCCACCGAACACTTCCGTGACCTAAACCTGCTCTCCCTTCCTGGTTTGTTCATGTTGTTTTCCAGTCTGGTTTCCACTCCAGTTGGGCTGAAAACCAGCTGATGAATGTGTGAACAAGGTGGGAAATACTCGATTCCTGGAAAGTCACCCATTTGGAAAATACCCCTCTCAAAAATTCCATGATATTCCAGGAATTCCCTGACTGGTGGGAACGCTGCATATCTGGGTTTGTCTGCCATGATTACGATAGAGTTCCTATTCCATGATATTTACAGAACCAGTAACCAATCGATCTGAAACATTTAACCAGTCCAAAGAAACAGTATGAGTCATTTTCCTCCAGGACCGTAGAAACCCTGTTCAAGACAGAAACACTCACGAAGGCCAGCGGTCCTTCGTCGATGTTGCTGCTGGTCCACGGGTTCCAGTTGACCTGGGGAGGCGACCACGGTACGACCCCGGCGGCGCTCTGCCTCTGGGAGGGTTCAAAGGTCGCCATCTTCCCCTGGACCAGAGACACCGGGGTGCTGGGATCTGCAGGCTGGGACAGGAAGGAGGAACCACGTTAAACTGACCCTGAACCTGTTGCCGCTACCGACCACGTCACCGCGCTCCTCTCTGGTGCTGAACTGGTTTGGTTATATTTAGCACCGGCCCAGTTCTTTGCTGCTGCACTGACCCAATTTACCCAAAGGTCTTTCAACTTCCCTCTGATCTAGTTTGAGTGAACTGACTGCTAGCTGTAGCACCAATAGAGTGGTGCAGAAATAGGTGGGACATGTAGCAACCCTTGTACGCAATTGGCTGCTGATGGGTGATGTCACCAAATGGTTCAGCTACTGCCAACATTTCTGCACTAAATACACAAAGAAACAGATGAAAGTGGAACCCTGTAAAACCGGGTCATGTTTCAGACTCACAGGAGGGATGTGGACACCCAGATCCTGGACCAGACTCATCAGCTGCTGCTGCAGGTCCTGAGACACGCCCACTTCATACACCTCCAGCTGGAGAGAAACCACAATGAGCCACAACTACACAACTACACCCAACAGTGAGGAAACCCTGATAAAGCTGAGGCTCGGTGTAGAAAACTAGACAAAACTAAAACTACTGAATGTTAAAGGATGTTTAGAAGCCTTTTCTGTCCTGTCCGAGCTTCACTGGAAGTCAACGGGATGCTGTCCAGGGCAGGAAGCTGTTATATTAGTATTATGGTCTGTTATAAGTCTGTGACAGGCTGGTTAAGCTGCCAGTGTGGAAAAGATTAGGACTCCCATCCTGATGGTTTACATGTGAAGCTGAGACGAACCTTTCATTCTCCACTGGCAGGAGGCTGGTGACGATTTCTCAGAAAAGCAGTGGAACCAGTAGGGGACTGGATGTACTGGGCAGCTCCCAGTATGAATGTATTGAATGTATGAAGCCAGGTGGAGCGCCACAGACAAATACAGGTTATAAAGAACAGAACAGGCTTCTAAACATCCCAACCCTTTCTTCTACAGAAGCTGAAGCTGAAGCGGCGTTTAAAAGCAGCAGCGTACCGATTCTCCCTCCTTCTTCTTGGTGACGCCGGTGTAGGCCTCGATGACGGTGAGGTGGTAGAGCTGGCGGACCAGCGACAGAGCGCAGGACTGGGCGGCCAGCTTCTTGTTGGAGCCGTGCTCACGGGCCGTGATCCCTGGAGGACAACACACGGTTCAGAAGACTGGACCTCTGACCCTTGACCTGCTCACTACGGGTTGTTTGTGACGCTGCTGATCTAGGAAGTGGAGCTGATTCTGCTGTTGACCTCAGTGGAAGTCTAACATCAAAGTATGAAGCTAAATGGGAACAGCCGGCGTATTGTTGCCGTGGCAACAGTGGTTATTAATTGCGGAAACTAAAATTTCTAAATATATTAAACTTGATTAACGGTGCAGCTGCAACGTCTTTACTCTCCACCGCTGAGTCGAGACGAACAAAGACGATTTTGGTCAAAACCCAGAAGAGAAACCACACCACTGACAGCACAGGGAGGCGAGGACCGGGCTGAACTGAATCTGATCTAGGAAAACAGCCTTTCCTCCGTTAGCCGCTGAGAATACACACATTTATTATCCATATCTTCCAATATTTAAAGGTTATTATAGGAACTCAAACCGTCCTCTACATACATTGGCTCACTGATGTTTAGCGAAGACAATTTCGTTTACATGTTATTGTATTTTCAGTTCGAGAGTTTGCAGCATTTGTTCATTTGAACCAAACTACATTTATATGAAGCCCATTATTCCTGACCTAAGCCTTAGTATGTTTGAAAACTAAATGAAAACTGAATAATACGGGACTGTTATTATTTTATAGTCTATATATTTGTATAGTCTCTTACTTCGGCCCAGCTGCCTCACAAACAGCTGCATCTCCGCTATGAAGCTCCTGCAGAGAGAAACACAAACATCAGAGTCATGGCGGCGTTTCCGGTAGAAAGCAGATGAAATGCGTGCGGCCCGGTGGGAGCACTTACCTGCCTCCTGTGTTCTCAGTGGGAAGCCTGTATGTTTTTCTGCCAGACTTGAAAAAACACCTATGAACCGTTTAGTGTCTCGGTCCTCATCCTGCCTCTGGCCTGCGGTGGAACAGTGACACCAGAAATCACAACCAAGCCCTCAGAGCCCCGTCCCTCCTCGCCGCCACACACACACCCATGAGACAGCTTTAGTGCACCTAAACGCTGCCCCATGTCTTCCACCAGTATGGCTGTGAGTTCTGGCGTCACCTCGGCCTTCCCTATCGGAGCAGGAAACCAACTTCCTCTCCCAGAATTCACCAGACCTAGCCAAGATCACCAGCCACATATTGGTATTGACAGTAGGACGTCCCTTCAGCGTCACGTGATTCTCCTGTAGCGTTTTAAAAGGTTTCTAGAGTCCCTTCATATTCAGTTTCCTCAGTATGTCACCATCCTGATCGTCGTTTGAGGAGTATCAGTTTATTGATAAGGCAAAGCGTCTGACTGCCCTTCACTGGAGCAGGTAATTCAAGGCTTATCTGCTTTTTCCAATGAAGTTGCCCCCTTATCAATAAACTGGTTCACCATCTCTCAAATGGCGATCAGGAGGGTGACGTACACGTTTGGAAACCTTTTTAAAAGATGATGTTGGGAATCTCCTCACTGCAGAAGAACCAGGTGATGCATAAGAGGAACAACAAAGAAGGATTTTTCTCCCGTTCTCTCTTTTTGTCCTGCTAGTAAGAGGAGGAGGAGGAGGAGGAGGAGAAGGGGCGGAGGTGATTACTACTGATGAGGTTAAAACATTGACTGAATTGTTCTCTACCAGGATCTGGCTGGCGGCTGGCGGTCGCCCTCGCTGCTCTCTAGCCCTGAGCTGACTCAGAGGTGTCAATGCTATTGGGTTTGACATCATGTTTGGGAGATGTGAAGCTCCCAGAATGATGAAATAGATGTTTGCTGTGAGATCTCTGTGGTGTAGCCGACACACCCTGGAGGTCTCTGGTTTAAACAGCAGTCCAGCAGAAAAACACACAGGAACATACTGACCAACACGTGAAGACCAGGCTCGGGAGTCTAACTACCAACCAGTCACTTCTGAGGAGGAGGCACCGACCTACAGGCTTCTGGAGTCATGCTCAAGTCACAAATCATCTTCATCCCTTTAATCTAACTAGAACATCTCGGAGGCGTTTGGCATGTCACCCCCCCCCCCTTTCTAGCAACTGTCCAATAAAAAGGCAAAAATGCTCCAAAAATAATCTTAAAGAAGCAACTGGATACTAGATACCACAGCCAGGAAAATGCGGGTTCTGCGAGGGCTCTCTGGCCAGGGTAGAGGTTCTCTACAGAACCACAGTGACTAAAACAACCTGGATACCAGAGTAAAGAACCCAGCCTGGACCCTGTTCATCTGGGACGTTTCATACGTTCTTCAAGGGTTCGTTACTGAGCCACAGAGGTTCTAGGTAGAATCTTTTCAGCACGATAAAGGGTTCTGCTATGAGCCGAAAGAACCATTTTCTGGCACTACACAGAACCACAGTGTACTAGATGTTTCTTTCAGTGTGATTAGAGTGCTTTACTGGTGGAACCTCGTTTCTGTGTCTTGACTGTGAAGCGCTTTGTAAACCTTGAGATCTGAGAACCTGAGAAACCTAGATCTGACTTTGTCTTTCATTTTGGAGCAAAATCAGAACCAGGCGTGTTCCTGAGAAACTTTAAAACAAGAAGAGCTAATGCTACGTAGCATCTCGGCTAGCGGTTCCTGACTCCCCAACCTCCTTTAGAAACATCTGCAACATGTTAAGAGTGAAGGTGTTGAGGCGTGTCCTGGTCTGCTGGTCCAGACCTGTTGTGGTCAGGTCCCACTTGGCTGTATTTATACTCAGCGCTGGTTTTCTCCTTCTGGAAGAACTGGTTCAGACGGGCCTTGGCGTTCTCCAGGGTCCAGTTACCGTGAAGGCCGGCGTTCAGGTCCACCTCCTCCGACTCCAGAGTCTATGGGGATGAAAGACGCCCACAGAACCAGAACCACAGAAACACATTTCAGTTTCTCCACGGCTTGAGATTAGAAAGGATGAAACTTTATTGATCGTCGTGCTGAAATTGGGTCTTTGATCAGCAAGAAAAAGAGATAAATAAGAATAGAAACAGAAACTCAGTTGTGACAGTGACGTGATGTGAAGGGAACAGGAAGTGTCCTACCGCCTGGGCTTCCTGTTCGTCTCTCTTGGCGTAGTACTCCTTCAGGTTGGCCCCACGGTCCCACTGAGCTCCTCCTCCTCCTCCTCCTCCTCCTCCTCCTCCCCATGCCGTGTTTCCTCCTCCTGAGTAACCTAACCCGGTTACCCCTGGTACTGGTCCAGAGCCGCTTTCTAAGACCAGCGAAGACAAACACAATAAGGAGTTGATTTGTTTTATTTGTTCCCGAGGTGAACCGAGTGTCAGCGCTTCTGATTGGATCCGTCTCGGTTTCAGGATTTATTCGGACAAAATTGCCTCAGGAATCGTCACGACAACCCAGACCGTTATGGCGGTACAGGCAGGTCGGGCCTGGTTACGTCACCTTCTTCAAATACGTGTAATAGTATTATTATAGTAGTGATTCATTTGTCACCTTGCTCTACTTTCACGACCATGTGAGGTGGCAGAGGACCGCTGGCAGGGAGGTTTCCGAAGCCTCCTTCACCACTTCCTCCTCCTCCTCCTCCTCCGCCTCCACCTCCTCCATCAGGCTGACTGCAGTCTGGGACGCTCGCCTGCTGACAGGAGAGACGAGGTTAGACTCAGCCGATGTGAAAACGAACAGCCCGACCCGTCAACACGCTCATTTATTTACATGGGAGGCTTCAAAATGCAAATCGTTGGTAGCCTCGAGGTTTGGCCTCCTACGAGAAAACGAGATGACAGACTGTTGTTGTTTGATTCATTCATCCATGGGAGGAGAGAAATCTCTTGCTGACCCCGAGTGCTGGGACCTCCGCGGCGCTCATCTCACCGACTCGGACCAGATAGTTGACAAAGTCTCTTGCAGCATTGGACTG
>CABFOQ010009305.1:3013-14023 GCA_900660455.1 Gephyroberyx darwinii
TGACGAGCCCCCGCCGCCTGGTCCAGGTTATGACCTGCGACCACGCTATGACCAGGACTCTGCCTACCCCTCAGCTGCCCGCTCCCTGGACCCTGCTGGCCAGCGGCCTGTCTACAACCAGGGACCCCCACCGCAACACAGAGGCTACAAACCCCAGCAGTATGACCCCCCTCCTGTGAACTCTGAGCCCAGCCCCACACCACCTCCCAAAGCAGAGGCTCCTTCACCTTCCCCTGTGGACGCTCCAAAGCCTCTCCCAGCTCCGCCCAGAGAGGAGCAACAGGAGGATGACCCAGCCATGCGGCCCCAATCAGTCCTGACTCGGGTCAAGATGTTTGAGAACAAACGCTCTGTGTCCGTGGACCGAGCCAGAGACACCGGAGATGCAACTGGGAACAGGGTAAACCACTTGGCTCTGCAGGCATTGATAATTGATGCTGAATACTGCCAGGGTAGCCTACTCAGTTACAGTAGTACAGCAGATGCTACTTCGTTGTCTCTTACATGAGTTTCCCTTAGAAGTACACATTCATGACAGTGGTTCATTGCATTTTGTTAATCTAGGTGGCTGATTTGCCTGTGAAGCCAGGTGGAGGAATCCCCAAAGCTAACTCTCTGAGCAACCTGGATCAGGAGAAGACCTTCAGGTAAGCCACCAGTTCTGCTGCTGTTACTGTTGGTTTTCTTAGAGTACAACTATCTGTACACTGTAACTATTTACTGTAATGTCACACAATCACCCAATAGTCTAAAGCACATTCATTTTGGCTATATGTGTCATTTCAAACTTCAAACACATAATTCTCCCCCTGCTCTGCTCTAATCACCCTCTACCTTGCTTTTTACCTTCCTCAATGTCCCATCTTTCCTTCCCTCCTCTACTGCTGTCCTCTACTACCATCACCCCCATCCCAGAGCCCCGGAGCCTCAGAAGCCTCAGTCCAAGGTGGCTGATGACATTGTGCGTTCCAACCATTACGACCCAGATGAAGATGAGGAGTACTACAGGAAACAGCTGTCATACTTTGACAGGCTCCAGGCTGGCCCCAACAAGCCACAGGCACAGGCACAGCCTGGCTACAACTACCCCAGGTACCGCTAGCGTGCAAGCAAACACACACACACACACACACACACACACACACACACACACGCATACGCACTTAAGCGTGAATCTGTCTGAGACATTGCTGTACTGTTCTGCAGCATTATGTGTAATTATGCTCATAAATCTTCTGCATTATGATAAATTGCAGTGCAAGAATGTATTTGTATTGAAAGCTGAAAACATATTGCTGTGGAGTTTGGGGAAGAATATACTGAATATAATCTACTAATATAATTTATACAATTTTGTTTTAAGTGTGATGACTTTGATCTTGTGCTACAGGACAGAGTCAATGGAGAAAGTAAGTCCAGTGGAGAAGAGATACGAACCAGTTCCCCAGGTGTCCCCTACTCTCCCACCAGCCACACTGCCGAAACCCACCTCACCTGAAGGTAAAATGAATGTCCTTGCTTAAAAAAACAAAAAGGTTAATATTTGATCTGTTATACTAGTTTATAACCACCTGAACATGCATCTGTGTACTGTGTTACAGTGTACTTGATAAACTATTTCAACTGTGACCACCTACATTAATATATATATTTGCAAGAAATTGAGTTCTTTGGCTAATCTTCACGGCTCTCCCAAAGCCAAGCCTCTGGCCCGAGAGGACACTGTCCAAACCAACTTCCTGCCTCACAAGAGTTTTCCTGAGAAGTCTCCAGTCAATGGCACCAGCGAGCAGCCTCCCAAAACAACTGGTGGTCCTGGAGCCCCACCAGCCTCCAGCTACAACCGCTACGTCCCCAAGCCCTACACCAACTCTGCCAGGCCTTTTGAGCGCAAGTTTGACAGTCCTAAATTCAACCACAACCTGCTGCCCAATGACAAACCAGACTTGGCTCCAAAGGTACGCAGCCTCTTGGTTAACAATGATTGAAATTTTGTCAGCAGGCATTTTTACTGCAGCTCTATAAAGAGACTCAAATGTATAAGGGGGCGAGGACAGTTATTGAAATCAAAGCAGAGAGAAATTACTGTTAGAATAAGCATACAGACCAATAGCTAACTATGTTGTGAATGGAATAGGGCCCGAGCACCAGCCCAGTGAAGCCCCAAATACCCTCACAACCCCAGAACACGGACCAGGACAGTGGCCTGGATACCTTCACTCGTACTATGGACCACCGCTCCAAATACCAACACAACAACGTCAATGCTGTGCCCAAGGCCATCCCTGTGAGGTAACAACACGACTCTGACCACAGACATTAAATCCCAGGTCTTCTGTGGAGTATGTGACTGTAAAGGTCTCTGTCTCCTAGCCCCAGTGCCCTGGAGGATGACGACGATGACGAAGGCCACACCGTGGTAGCAACCGCACGAGGGATCTTCAACTGTAACGGCGGCGTGCTGAGCTCCATCGAGACGGGTGTCAGCATTATTATCCCACAGGGCGCCATCCCCGACGGCGTGGAGCAGGAGATCTACTTCAAGGTCTGCCGAGACAACAGCATTCTGCCACCACTCGACAAAGAGAAAGGTAACACGTCGAGACGGTCTGTTTCTTTTAGCTTTTGTTTTTCAATAGCCCTGAGATTTTAACATTTCATTGTGCCTGCTATCCTTCTGTGAGAGCCCATGTGCCACTTGGTGGATCCAAAGTGCCTTACATTACCACAAGGTTATACATTTTTAACATGGATGGCCCCATTGGGAATGGAACCCCCAGTTCTGTCATGCCAAGCTATACCCATGTAGCTACAGTGCCTTGGAAAAGTATTCACCCCCCTTGACTTTTTGCTGTGCTATAACTTATTTAACACACTTATTTGGGTTTTTCATCTGAGTTCTGTGCAAAGCACTCTCTTCAATCAAAATGAAAACAAAATTGTTGAAATTTATGTGGAAGGATACAATTAAAATAACAGTGAAATCAAGTTTTGCCAAACAAAAACAAAAAACAAAACATTTGGGATTACCATTACTCAGATGTCATATTTAGATTGTATTTAGCAATTCTGAACACTGGTTTCCTTTCAAACATTTTTTTAAACTTTAAAACTTCTTTCTTGCCAACAAAGCTGAGACCAAGTCCCTTCACTAGATCTTAATGGGACTTAATGGGATCTTAGGGTGTAGGGCGGACTCCCCTTCACAATACTGAAACACAGTATGGGATACATGGTTCATTTCTGAATGACATTAACGTCCAGGTCCAACAGCCTACCAGTACCTTTTAGAACAAGGTGTATCTAAAGTCTGCTTGTATGTGTGCTTTTATACATCCGTGATTGAGTCTACAGCTGTCACTCTGTCCTGTGTTTATGTGTTTTCAGGAGAGACTCTGCTCAGCCCTCTAGTGATGTGTGGACCTCACGGCCTCAAGTTCCTGAAGCCCGTGGAGCTACGCTTACCTCACTGTGCGTCTATGACCCCTGATGGTTGGTCTTTTGCTCTAAAATCCTCCGACTCCTCGTCGGGTATGCTGTCCTCTCTCTGTTCTTTTGGGGTCTTTTGGGCTGGCTGTGTGATAAAATTGAGGGTTGTGGGTCACTGTTTACAAAGTATTTCCCCTAGTTTTGGTTTGTTGCTCAAAAAGCGTCTCAATTGACAAACATGGAGACTAGATAATTTGATCACTTGGCTCCCTGTCTGACAATCAAACTAGGGGAAAACCTGTCTTTTCATAATTAGGATTTGGTTTCATTCATTTTCGTTATTCATTTACACTTGTTAACTCACCCTACCTATTCTGTCATCTACCACTGGTTTACTTTATGTGGCGTTCAGATCAAAGTCTCCTCATGGCTTTCACATGCTGAAGTTGTAGTATTTCTCTCTTGGTTTTCTCTTCACCTCAACACGTTTTTGTGACTCCATGTAACATGCATGCCCCAGATGCTTGGCTGTAAGATGTTTCCATCAAGTAGAAATCATTTGCATGCTCGTCTGCTAGTGATTTTTCTCACATAGCCACCCAAACCTTGACCTGAAGAACAGCCTTTACAGATCCGCCTGACATTGGGACACTGTCATAAAAGTCTTTTATTACTCTGCACACAAACGAAAAGGAAAACAAATGAAAGTTAATTGTTAACAAGACAAAAACATCATTATCTAAATTTAGCTTTCTTGTTAAATTTTGTTGTTTCTTGTTTCAAAGTAGCTTTGAGGTGACGAGAAGTAGTAGTTTGATTGTGGTTTTGAAATGGATACCCATCTACGCTCTGAACAACAGGGAAGTATCCAAATGATTGATCCATTCACAATCAGTTATTTTCTCACCTGGTGGTGAGGAAAACTATCTTGTCTAGGATATACCTTAAAGGAAAACTGTGTAGGATTTTCTGTCCTTACATCATTGCCGTATAAATTGGCAAAACAACTACTGGTGCTATGTTCTATAGCACCCTGTTGGTTACCTTTATATTTCATCACCTGCTTTATATTTCAGACTTGCCAGGTATACCAGAAAATATTCCAAACAGTCCCAAATAGAAATAGGTCCCGAGAAGGACTAAATGAAAGCACAAAGCAGAATATTGGAGCTGCAGTCACTTTATATGTAGCATTAGTATCTGTCATCACAACCACTTCTGCAGCAATATATTAAAGAGAAAATCATATACACAGCATCTCAATAGAAATCAGAACTGAGTAAAAGGCGTAGGTGCTTCTTTTACTTTTCATTTATAATGTTATGGAGTCAAACAAACGGTATCAGTTGAGGAAGCCTCTTGGCTCAAACATAGCTTGAAGTCTTCTAAAGAATTTAATAAATTCTCTCTCTTTGCCCCTTTGTCTTTCCCGATGCTCACTCCCTCTCTCCTAAAACAGTGGTAATTTTGGCAGTGGTCGGGATTAGCTGCTAATTAGCCTCATTTTAAGGATGAGAGTGAAGGGCTGAATGAGATGGCAGCCCACTCTGTTGTCCTGCTGAATTGTGGGAGGATTATCAGGCTGCGTTGTAATCCTCTTATGGTCAAACAAGGCCACTCTCCAGCTTCCTCCTGTCCCTTCTGCAGTTTTCCTCTCCTCTCCTCACCTCTCCTCTCCCTTCACTTCTCTACTACTGCTTTTCCTTCCTCTACATCTCTCCTCTCATCTTACTGTCTCAGTTCCATCTATTTTGAGTTAGATGTGAGTGTTCAGTAGATGAGTCTTAATGTATAGGCGGAGGATAGAACCATTTTCAGCTCCTTGGGAAGGCCGTTCTGTTGAGAGTCTCTCCAGAGTTTGATCTGAAAATCACATAAAACTGTTGAAATGTTGGAGCATGGGATGCATTGGCTGTCAATAATAAAGCTATATGAACATCATATATCAAATGATGCTGTATCTCTTAATGAGATCTTACTTTTCTTGAAGGCACACTGCTGGAAACAAAATGAAGGATGTAGGATTTCAAAGACTCTGAACCTCACTGAGGAGAGTTTAAATGTATTGTCACATGTATAGTTACTCCACTCTGTTTATCCTTACTCATGACTGGAACTTTCCTCTTGGCACAGGCCTGTTAATTTCTAATTACACTCAGTCCTCACACCGATGAAAGATGTAATTTGCAATTAACAAGAGACTAGGAAGATCTAACAAAAATATGGAATTGTTTTTACCAATCTCTTTATTATGGGGCTTGGACATGGCCCATAACCATACACTAATGCTTATATGGCTTGTAAGTCCTGAAGTCATTGCCGTTTTCAAATGAGACTAATAGCCGTTGGAGTACAATAGATTTCAGTGAAGATTTAGTACTCATCCCACTGTGGGAACACTTTCTGGAGCTTGCTAATTAAAAGTGCATATAATATGCATTGCAGCTTGAAAGTCTTCCACTGCCTGCTATTATTACTCACAGTCCTCCCGTCTATCCTCAGGTGACCCCAAGAGCTGGCAGAACAAGTCTCTCCCTGGGGACCCCAACTACCTGGTGGGAGCCAACTGTGTTTCTGTGCTCATTGACCACTTCTAAGGACAGGCCAGCAGGTGTTACTGAATGTCAAACCATGGGGGATAAAATGAAGCGGATGGACTCGTACACACACACAGACACACACACACACCCCCACACACACACTCACATACACACACACGCTCTCAAACACATGGACACACGCCACACCACACAATAAAGTATGAAGAAGATCCAACCAGTGCTACTTACTGTACCCATGGAAGAAGGCAAGACACTGATGATGACCGTTACAAGCTGTCCTTTAAACTCTTCCCCGTTTGAAGTAGAACATTTAAAAACTCTTCTCCATTGATGGAATGCATGCCCTATGCCACTGAAGAATGACACACTATATATAAGCCAACGTTTAACGTCATCTTTACATAAATAGAAATGGATGGATGGTATTTTGAGGCTGTACCGTGGAATTCCATACTTACCATTCATGTAGGTGTATTTATGCTATATATGCATACAGTATATATAGTAGTATAGATCATCATCATCTTCAATTTACTGATATTTCACTTAAATTACTCTGATGAATTAAGTTGCCGGTCTACATCTGTTATGTTACAGTTTGACTGACTGACTATGACTTTGTATCTTCACATTTTTCCACAATACTATTCAGTGAGGGGATTTTAATGAAGGTTTGAGACAGAAGTGAGGTAGATTGTGATGATTATTGGTAGTGAGCCAGTGATGGTAATGTTTGCAAGTGTCTGTTGCAGATGTTATGAAGGTGCTGGATATGAAGCCAAGCAACGTGCTTCTGGAATGGTTCTTCCTTCCTTCCTTCCTCCCCTACAGTAATACCCTGTAGGTTAATTTCATACTGAGTACCACGACTCTCCTTCCATCCCGAGGGGAGATCTATGCATGTGTTTTACTCAGGTCCACTAACCTGCTCAGTTCCTTCCTCACGTCTCTCTCTCTCTCTCTCTCTCTCTTGCTCTCTCTCTCTCTCTGTTTCTCTCTCGTGCACTCTTGCACTCACACACAAATAAGCAGTGATGCCTTATCTGCAGATTATTCACTTTTTCAGAAAAAACAAATAAAATTAAGTTATGATAAATTATGGTAAAATGAAGTTTGTTTTCTTTTGCCATTTTGTGAACCCACTGTATAAATGAACTTGGGTTTAGCACACAAGAACAGTTGATAAAGGATAACAAAGGTATGCTCTCTTTATCTGCTATGCATATTACTTAAGAAAAAAAGACAAAACAAAAATAAGTGGCTGTAAATAAAGCTAGCATATTGCCTTGGTTCTTTGTTTGTAAATGAACTTTTTGTATGTCTTTGTTTTTTGTATAAAACTTAGAGAAAACATGTTTTAAAAAGTGAAAGAAGGTTAATGTGATTTTCTTTGTATTCTGGATATACCCTCGGGCCTTGTAACCAAACAGTAATACATCCACCTTTTCTACCAATATATTCACACTATAATGGTCACAAAAGGTCTTTTTATGGTTATTTACTGAACAGCAAATTGCTTGGGTTAAATACATTTGAAACATGTTCTTTTCAAAGGGTGTGCTCTGAAAGTGTCCCCCTCATTGATTTGTGATACTGGATGCTGTATTGTGTGCCCTTAAATGTATTTTTGTACTAATAGACAATATATTATGTATGGCACACCAGTACTATTTTATTTTTAGATATAACACTGCTTTAATTGGATATTAGCTCTTCACGTGTGGCTGACTTTTTTTCTCCTCTGCGACACAATTTTAAGTATACCACTGTATTAATGAATAAAATCATTTTTAAAGTAAAGATTGTTTGTCTAAATTAAAGATCTTTTTTTTTCCTTACAGAGTCAAGTATCATTTATCTCCAAACTACTTGTTTGTCAGGACTGAACTAGAATGTTTCCTGAGCTTGACCTCCTTTCTTTATCTCCATTCCTTCATCACAAGTTGTGATAATAATATACATCTTAGAAAAATACTTTACAAATGTCGCAGCAAAAGCTATAACTCCCTATATGAATATTTGGGTTGAGAGGAGGCTGTTTGGCTGTAGAATTCATTTTATTTCTGATACCGCAGCGCCAAGCACCAGTTTTCGCCGCTAGGCGGCGCATGTGAGCTCTGCATCATCTGCACAAGTCCTACACCAAAGTCCTTCAGCAGTGATTTCCGTAGTGGGCTCCCTGACAGATAATCACTATAATGTTATAATATTCCTGTAGGGACTTATAGTTTGTCTGTGGTATCCTAGAGTGACTCTATAGCATTTTTTATCTTTGTTATTCCTATAATATTCCTATAATGACTTGATATTTGTATATCATTCCTTAAAAATGTATTTCAAGATAACTAGATAACTTTCAAACTCTATTTCAAGATAACCTCTAAATAACTTTCCCTTACTTCTACTTCGTAGGATAAAACATATTTTACACTTACATTTACACAGTTACACAGTTGTCATCATTAAAGAATTGGTAACAGAATCAACAAAGCAAATCTAACGATGGCAAGACATTCAGCCAAAATGTGTTTATATGGAGGTCCTGTGGGACTGCTTTTGGTACTGAGAACTGGTAACTAGAGATGCACTGAAGTCCACGGAGGTGAAACTTAGAAATGATGCAGACCGCATGTCTAATGGCAACGAGGCACTAGTGCTGCATGATGCTGCGGCTGTATCAGAGGAGTAACGGCCGGGACGAGTTAAGCATGAGTAAAATAGTCATTTTTCTTTTTCAAGTAAAGCCCATTTTGTTGGTTTTACCAGGGAACAGTGAATCTTGATGACATAAATTCAGTATACAACATAGTAATTAGAAGCAAACTGATTCACGTGGAAAGAACATAGGGTCTTTCGAGGAAAATATATATATATAAAATTAGTTTTTGCTTATATTGGTTCTTTTGATGATTCTGGACTGGAGGCCATATAGTTTTTTTTTTACCCACGTTTTCATTTACCACTGGCGGTAACAATCATGTAGCTCTGTGATGTTGCCTATCAGTAATCTGTGCCCACCTCCCCTCACTGCCCTGTGCGCCATCGAGGTAAAAGAAACCCAGCTATAGCCGCCATAGACGCGCTGAGTGGCACATCTCCAATACGCAGTGTGCATCTCCCCCACAGCAGAGCCTGGTGCATGTGTCCAGGCAGGTTAGATTTGCTGTCGTCTGTGAAAAAAAAACCCAGTTGGTTGCCTCTGAAAAGAATGATATCCATTGAGATTGTGGATATTCGCGCATCCAGGCGGCAGGATTCCGATTTATTTCAGCCTTTCGGACGTTTGTTCCCGGTCTTCTTCAAGGAGTAGGCGACCTAACCTGAGATACACGCGTCCAACAGCCTTTACAAAACCCCACACCAGGCAGCATCAGTCGACTTGTGTTGTTTGAAAGCTGCAGAGGCAAGCATGACAATGGTGCAAGGTTGGATGGCAGCGGGACAACGCGTTTTTTCTCCGTGACTTTTGAGGAGTGGGCTGTTTTCGGGATGTTTCACCGAGAACCGGAATATCTCCTGTTCGTTTCGACTTGAAATTTTGTACGCTTCGTGGATCTGTTATGGTAAATACTCGGTGCCTCGTCCAGTTCGTTCTCTCATCACCTTTATTCTCACCTCTGTCGCACCAGATCCAGCGGGCACACATCTCTAATTGGAGAGACTCTATGGACCTTAATTGATGGGGACGCTTCTGCAGAACTGACCTGCGTTATATCGTTTACGTGCACGCTGCAGGCTATAACACACCTCTATAGTACCGACTCAGTTTTGGGTGTCATTGTTCTTCTTTATCGGTAGTTGCATTTGTCATTCTTCGTGTTGGTAGTACCCTTGGAGTGGCAGTATGCCGGTGAACGCTTTACCCCGCGGTGGCCCCGGGTCTCTCAGCCCAGCGTCGCTGTCCCGGAGCCTCTCCAGACTGAGGGAGTTCAGGACCAGGACCAGGATCATGCTGGCCCTGGGAGTCTCTCAGATGGTCCTGGGAAGTCTGATCCTGGCCGTCAGTTTCGCAGCTCTTGCACTCACTACATCTCCCAGGGTCAGACACTCCTGTCCGTTTTGGGCTGGATTCTCAGTGAGTATATCTCAGTTTGACCCCCTAAAGAAAAAAGTATATAGTACTCCTATAATACACTTGAGAAGGATACTATACAGATATACGTCACGATATAAACATAAACACATATGGGGATATTATAGGAATATTATAGCGATACCATAGGAGAGAAAAATACCATATAGTATCATAAGGTCACTATAAACTCACTATTGAGTACCACAGGCACCAATATTCTGGGAATATTGTAGTGATTTTTAGTGAGTAGATGCGTTTGCCTTGAATTCAGTAGTTTATTGTGTGATGAAGCAGAGACAAGACAACAGAAAGATAAAAGGAATGTGCGTCAGGTAGCCTACTGTGATTGTATTTTTTCAGAATCAATATCTTTCAATATCCATCGCTTCAACAGTCAATCTCTAGGCTACACGCTTAATTAGTTGTGCGCTGCAGAGCTACTACGGTCATCAGCGATGGTGGGAACAGCACGTGTACTGTAGTGCTAGTCACAGTGACTTATACACACACACACACACACACACACACACACACACACACAGCGTGTAGGGATATGTGTTTAATATTATAGGCTACAACCACCTCTTTGTACAGTGCAATACTGGAAAAATCATCTTTGAGCCACAGTGTTTTTCTAGACTTGAAATGTTCATGGTGGTAGCTGTAAATATTTATGAGTGCACACTTCCTTGATTTGCTGCCAGAGATCTAGTCCGTGCACGGAGCAGGGCTGGTCCATTAATTATAGAGGCACTGGGGCAGAGTGCAGGGGTGATGGGAGGTATTTGGCACAAGGGCCATCTGTGTGTGTGTGTGTGTGTGTGTGTGTGTGTGTGTGTGTGTGTGTGTGTGTGTGTGTGTGTGTGTGTCCCCAAATTTGGAGCCTCTTTGGTCAAAAGGTCATTCTCAAACAAAGGACAACCCGAGCAGATCATCAGAGAGGAG